>VXBZ01031355.1:435868-613882 GCA_013399135.1 Heliornis fulica | reverse complement strand
TATCTCAGGCAAAGCTGCTCGGGTCCCAACAATAGGATCACACTGATACAAGACTTCTTCATTATAGATTTGCCTGCCAGGGCCTTCAGAGCGTCTGGTTAAGTCAGCAGGCTGCCTCATTATCCAGGCTTGCCCCACTGCTCCCCCCTGCAAAAAAAGTAAATACAAAACAACTTAAAAAAATGAAAGAAAGCCGTCTAGACCAAAGAACTGAAGACTAATAAACAGCATCTATCAACAACTGCAAAACCAATACATCTGTAATCTGTCTCTGATCATCACATGGGTGTTCTGAGTCATTTTGGTCCTCTGTGTCTCTGCCCGGAAAGGGCTCTGCACCATCCTGATAAAGCCATGTCAGCTACAGATGTAGGCTTTCATATTTCTCTCTGCAGATCTTGGTTTTGTTCTTGAGGTACATAAAAAATCATAGGACTATATACATTGCTCACAAGAGTACATACTCATGGCACTCTACCTGCAAATGAAATAATTAGGCTCGGAGTAGCACTAAGTCAAGATATCCTTGATCCAAACAGGGAGACCGGTGAACAAAAGCTCTTGTGTCATTGGAGAGAAATGTTCAGCCAGGGCACTGTGAGTTGGAACAGTAATTTTAAAGAAATTGCTTCTATACTCTCACCCTTTCTAAAAATACATAAAATTGTTCCTGCTGTTAAATTAACATTTGCTGGTACCTGGCAGACTCCTAATTGATTGGAGAAAACTAATTCAGTGCAATGAATTATTTGCAAGTGAAGTATCTGAAATATCTACTTTATTACTATTTTTTATTTAAAATTACTATTTTATCCAGATGTCTCAGATAAGACCTTGTTGTAATGCAAAGAAGTAACTTAAAGGAAGGCTGAATTAAACCATTCCCTGGTGCAAAAGAATGTCAGTGAGTAGTTACACCAATGATGAATTTGTCCCAGGGTTACTGTTTATTTTATTGCCACTGCACCAGGTTAAACTTATCCAAACAGTTCAGAGTTATTCCCAGTTGGGAAAAGAAAGATAGTTGCCAGGATTTGGAAGCAGCATTTTTTTTCCCTGCTAAACCATCTTGACCTTTCCCAGGAAAAGTCAGAATATGCCAATTGGCAAAATTTCAGACAAACCTCCACCACCAATCTCTGCATGAATTCAGGCTTAGCTTCCTTCCCTCCAAGCCATGACCTTCTCTGCTGGCAAAGGCCAAATTACACCCTCCTTCAAGCCTTTAATCTTCTCATCCAGCTGAGAACACCTTTTAGAAGAGAAGTGGAAAAATATTTTTTATGGGAATCCTTTTTGTTCATTATTGGAAGGGTTTTTTTTTGCAGCCCATATTCATGGTCATTTGTAAGACTGATTCATAAGACAAAATAATGAAACATAGCTTCATACTTCTGGCTCTTCATAAGAAATCTCCGTAGAACAGACCTCAGCTTGCCCTCAGCATTTCAGAGCTCAAGTATCACATAGTGATAAAAAAGAGAACTGGTATAAATGGGAATGGGGTGATTGGACTGAATCACTCTATCCTCACACCATACAGTTCTTAACCTTCATATACTCTATACTATTTCCTATTTATAACCCTTAGTAGTGACTCACAAAGCATGAGAGCACTAATCTGCCTTCACTATCACCAGTCTGAGCACCATCCTGTCTAACCTGAGGCAAGTGTGACACCTATCCTTGCACAGCATGTGTTGAAAATAGCATCTTTCAGCTTCAAAACACAGTGAGATTTTATAGTTTGAGCTGCTCGATGTAGGAGGAGCAAGACAGACAATGAATATGACACAGTCTCGGCATGGCTTCTTTTCTGTGTCATTGCTAGCATCCTACAGATACTCCACCTGGGCAAGAATAATTCATCTGTGATGGATAGTCTTCCATCTTGATTCCTTTCCACTAGATGATGCCTCATTAGACATCCTTTATAAAACCAAACCAAAACCAGACAACCCATGTAACTCCTCTTAAGTTTCCCCAGCTCTCAAATCTGCAAATTTTTGGTTTACCCAAGCTCAGTTCCTTTAGACTGTGTATAAGTGTGTGTGTGTATAAGCGATATGTTTTGGGTTTTCATATCTCAGCCCCACAAAGAGAAGTCTCCAAGTATCAAATACTGCAAAATCCCTTTCTTTGGCCATAGCAAATGTGATCTTGCCAGTCCAGACCTATCTGGGAAGATGAAACAGAGATAATCTTCCTGCCAGTTTCTTTTGACATCTTTCCACCCTTTCAGTGGCCACTGCTGCCTCAGATACAGATGCTGCTGTGTCTACTCCAAAAAGCCCACCCCTCCTGCCACAACGTACTATCACCACAGGCATGCATACAGCCTCAGTATGGTCCTCTGCCACTCATTTTGGTCAGCAGCCCCCCCAAAACAGACATAAACCACCACTACTCAGACTTGTTAGTACATAGTACTTACATGGGTGTAAGTTACTGCACATGAAGCTGCATAATGGTCATTCCCAGTGTTGCTCAGCTGCCTTCTTTGTTTGTGATCAACACAACCAGAGAAATTGTTCCATCAGCAGGACTATTTTAACCATTTTTCCTGACTGCACCAACACATTGAAAAACCATGGCTCAACTGCAGTTTGTCTGTGTTACTTTCACATCAACCAGACGCATCAGAAGAGGCTGTACTTGGAAAAACAATCAAAACATACTCAAACACATTAAGAAAGCAAAATGCATTTTTGTGGGAAACATCAAAACTGGAAGTGACATTAGCCCCAGTGATGATTTTAACTAACAGTCCTGGCAGCCTAGAAACTATTGCATGGGCAGGATGTCATCTCTAGAATGACTAAAACCTAGTGATGGGGTGCAAGGAGAGAGCATACAGAGGAAAATTCTCTTCTTATATCCTGGAGGAAATCTAAGATAGTTAAGCTAGCTTAAATGGAAAATATTCAGTCACCCTTAATATTTATTTTTTTCCATGTAAGAAAAAACGGGGCTTATGGTTTTAGGGTTTTTAAGAGGTAATGGATTGTTTTTTGAAGATTTTTTAATTTAAAGAAATACCTCAAGCAAAACTACGTTTTCATAAATTCTAAATAATCAACATGAAAACAGTATTTCCAATGCTTATAGGGGCTCCAGTTCATTCATCTCTCTGTGACTACAGTGTGAACTTTTGTATCAGTGGCTAAGCTTTCCTATTATGCCTTTATCTAACAAAACCCTAAGTTCCCTTAAATTTTTCCCCCCATTTCTTTTTTTCTTTTTTTGAGGTGGTGGAGCTTGTTGAAGGAAACTTTTCCACTGGTGAGAAGAAAGCAGGACAGTTTGCAGCAGTCTCTAGCTCCTAGTCTATGTTTGTAATAGGTACATATATACCATAAGACCCACCAGTTATGCAGACAACAGGTCTGGTTCTGCCACAGTTTACTGCACAGAGAAACCTGCTGCAGATCAGTGATCCCCCCAGCTGTGGTGCGGCTCATAGGGCCAGGTATAGGCACAGTCTCCATGAAGGAGTAGCAACATCACGGCAGGGGCCAAGGGTAAGGTCTCAGCTACTTATAGAATCATGTACTCACTTATAAAGACCTGAATAGAAACAGATCAATAAATTAATCAGTGCTGGTGTGACACAAATGACACTTTCTGGCTCTCTGTCAAAATTTTGTAGCTTTTTTGATTGTATGATTAAGCTATAAGTGAAGACTTGATTATAGTACCTCCATTTGGCTGCTGGTGATGAAATCCTGCTGAACTTCTAATTTAATATTGTACAGGCATAGAAAAAAAACCCAAACCACATTGTTATACCAAGCTGGCCTAGGCGAATATGCTAGTACACTGCATGGCTTGGTGTCATGCGTAGCATGAGCCTAAAGCTGGTGATGGCTGAGCAGTGAAATTGAGTTCTTTAAGTTTTTTCTAAAAGTTTTTCTCCATGTTTTTTTGTTCATGCCCCCAGATTTTATTGTAGCACTAAATGATGTTAAACTACAGATTCTCATGGGAACACTGGTCATAGTCTTTTGCAGTTCACAGCATCAATGCATCGATCTGACTCAGGGTGCAGGTCCCTCTCCTCCTCTGCCTTTTAAGGGCTGCAGAAGCCAATGTCACAATAACAGGAGAATGACACTTGGAGGCATTTAAGACAGACAAGGAGCAAAGTCATTCAGCAACAAACTACAAGTGCTGAATGGCAGTTCTTGAGGTAGGGTCTCCCCATTAAACCAAAACCTTTGTGAAGACATGCTGTGGCTGAGATGAGCAGGCAGGAAACAGTGGTAAGAAGGCTGGACATTGTTCAAGAAAGAAATCTTAAAGATGCAGGAGCAGGCTGTCCCATTCCCCATGTTCTGAGGGATTAGGCAGTGTGGAAGAGGATGGGTCTGGATGAACAAGAACCTTTGGCTTTGGATGGAACTCAGAGAACAACAACAACAACAACAACAACAAAATACACAAAAATTCCCCAACACAAAACCAACCAAACAAAAAGTTTATGACTTTTGGATGAAGGGGCAGGCAACTCAAGAGGAACGCAATGATGTCCTAAGGTCATGCAGGGAGAAAATTGGAAAAGCCAAAGCCCAACCAGAACTTAATCAGGCTACTGCTGTAAAAGGCAATTAAGATTGTTTCTATAAATACAATTAAGATTGTTTCTATAAATACATCCACAACAAAAGGAGGGTTCAGGAGAATCCCCATCCTTTATTAGATACAGGAGGAAGCAAATTATAAGGAAAAGCCTGAGGTACTTGGTGCCTTCTTTGCCTCAGCCTTTAGCAGTGAGATCAGCACTTCAGATACCCATCTCCCTGAGGTGGAAAACAGGCAGCAGAATGAAGCCCCCAAAATCCAGGAGGGAGTGGTTAGCGATTTAGGCACACATTCAGTCTATAGAGCTGGAGGGCTCCACCCCACCCATGGGTACCCAGGGAGGGAGCTGGCAGAAATGCTCACCAAGCCACTTTCCATCATTTATCATCAGTCTTGGATAACTGGGAATGTCCCAGCTGACTGGAGGTCAGCAAGTGTGGCAGCTATCTACAAGAAGAGCCTGAAGGAGGATCTGGGAAACTAGAGTCCTATCACTCTGACCTCAGTGTTGGGGAAGTTTATGGAGCGGACCATCTTGAGTGCCATCATGCAGCACATATAGGACAACCAGGTGACCAGGCCCAGTCAGCATGGGTTTATGAAAGAGAGGTCCTGCCTGACTGACCCAATCTCCTTCTGAGTCAAGGTGGATGAGGGAAAGGCTGTGGATATTGCCTGCCTGGACTTTAATAAAGCCTTTGACATTGTTTCCTACAACATCCTCAAGGAGAAACTGGCTAGTCACAGCTTGGTGGATGTACGCTGTGCTGGGTAAAGAAGTGGCTGGATGGCCAGTCCCAAAGTGTTGTGGTGACTGGAGTTACATCCAGTCAGCACCTGTTACATATGGTGTTCCCCAGGGCGCAGTACTGGGGCTCATTCTCTTTAATGTCTTCGTTAATGACCTGGATGAGGGTATGGAGTGCACTCTCAGTAAATTTGCAGATGACATGAAGTTGGGTGGCAGTGTTGATCTGCTTGAGGGTAGGAAGGCTCTACAGAAGGATCTGGGCAGGCTGAATTGATGGGCCAAGGTTCAACAAGGCTCACTGCTGAGTTCTGCACTTGGGTCACAACAAGCCCAGGTACTCTGGGGAAGAGTGCCTGGAAAGCTGCCTGGAAGAAAAGGACCTGGGGGTGTTGGTCAACAGCTGGCTGAATATGAGTCAGCAGAGTGCCCAGGTGGCCAAGGCAGCCAACAGCATTCTGGATGTGTAGATAGCAGACAGACAGACAGACAGAGTTATAGATATACCTGCATCTGTGGCAGGGTGTTACTTTTCTGCCACAACTGCACAGCTAAACTGTGTAGTTTAATTCCACTTCAGGTTATACAATTTCTGTATAAGGAGGACAAGGGTCAAATACTACCTAAAAAATAGAGGAAGCAGTGCTCATCAAAGCATCACACCATGCAAATTCAACGAAGCCTCAGGAGATTTAAGGTTCCATTACCCATTTCAGCTCTCTGACAGTCTTCTGATTTCTACTGTTGATGTCTACTACCGATTTCCCACATCTCTTCCTACTAGCTGACCACAGGTACCTGCAAGTAATCCTGTGCACATAAAACACCTGCAATTCATCCAGAATGCAAACAGAAGAGCTTTTATGAGCAGACAGAAATGTCCTATGATATGGAAAAGTTTCATTTGGCTTTAGGAAGCCAGATGCATGTTTTAAAAGCTAAGTATAGGGGTGGAGACCTGAAGAAGGAGAGCATCTCTGAAAGAGAATGCAGTTCTGGAAAGCAATTAATGGAGAAGATCAAGTTTTCATCAGACTTTAAATCTGGCAATATTTTCAGAGACTTTTAAAGAATATTTCCCTTCAGTCAACCAAAAACCTGTTTTTGCAATCAGCAGAGAAATCTATATTCCTGAAAATTGGCACCAAGTAAGCAGCACAGAGATTCTGAAACACAGAGTTATTTTCACCAGTGTTGTAGTGCGGAACTTCCCCGGTTTTTGGAAGAGTCGTCCTAGCACATCATGGATGCCAGGGACTAATATGTGCTGACTCCTGACAACTGGGGTGGATGCAAGAGGTTTCTCCCCATATTTTTTAATATTACTATTCAGACATACCTGAGAAATGAATGTAAAGAGTGAGGAAGTAGATATTTGAACTAAGAAAAAATGGAGAAATACTTTTCAGAAAAGGTCATTGGTCATCTGTCTGGGACAAAATGCTCCTTAAAGTGTCAAACCACAGGAAAGCAGAGATTTAATTTTGCCACAGAGGATTGTATGTATATATAGAGAGATAAAAATGCTATACAGAATTTGCATAAGTGAATGGAGTGACTTAAATGCTATATGCAAACCTGTAAACCAATCTCTATTAGATACAATGAACTGACATGATATGTTTTTACCTGATGTCTACCAAAGGCTGTTTTTCACACCTTCCATTGAAATAGTTGATATTGGCTTCCTTCTGACTGTCAGATTAGCTGTCCCTTGGGTTAAATATGCTCTGTTACTCCCATGCAAAGCAGAATGGTATTTAACAAAGCTAAGATGGAATAAAAGTCAGGTAATAAATGCTAAAACCCAGGAACTGATGATATATACTGACCATTTATACTATACCTCAAATTTGTCTTCAACTGGTACCACGACCCATCTTTTCATATAAAGATTTATGTTATTCCTTGGTAGACATCCATGGTTAAGAGTGGAAGTAAAAAATGTAAACCACATTTCTCAGGGTATTAAATCTTTATTTTATCATCGTGGGATTATATTGGACAGAGCTGTCAAGTCTGAGGGAAGAGGTAGAGCTGATAGACACATTGTAAGTGGGACTATTGGGGGCCCTAATCCCTGTCTGGCAATCAGAAAAAAACCAACTGCTTACACTGAAGGGTGTAGAGTAGGCCAATGCTTTTTTATTAGCTAGTTTTGAAATCCCCTTTAATCGACACTAATAGGTATATATTGGGCCAGTGATAACATAATAGTCAAGGTTAAGAGGTTATGGAGATTATTCTTGGCTGGACAGCCAGCAGCAAACAGGTAACTGGATGCACAGAGGAATGACGCAGAAAATTGTAACTTTGTTGTGTATAAAAGGAGCACTGCCAGCTGTGACAGGAAAACGATTGTAGCTCGGTAGTTTCTCAAAGTTGAGAACATCACTCATACGAGGAACATATCTGCAAAAGCCTGAATAAGTGAGGGCTTCAGATGACACCGTTAAACAGACATGCTGATGTTTCAGCCCCCATATCTATTAACTGGTGCAAACACCTTCTCAGCATCTCCATGGGCATCAGAACACTGTGTCCTGCGGAAAGCCAGGAACTGCTGGGAGCTGGGTCAAGTTCCTTGCAGTTTGCTCTGTTGCATCCCATGCCGTCTGGGCAGTGTTCACGAGTGGTGTGCAACAAATATGGATGCAGCACATAACAACGCCGCTATCTTCTCTTCCAAAGATGTGGTGGGTAAGCAAGCTCCCAGGAAGGTGGTCAGACAAGAAGTGCAGAGGGAAGAACTTGTGTCTTTTTACGGAACAGCAACTTTCAAGTGCCAAAGCATAGCCCTTGGGAGAGCTTAACCAAGCTTATTTAGGGGAATGGATGTTAGTAATTTGTTCTTTTTTATTCCCACGATATTCAAACAGAATTGAAACTACCACAGAGTTCAAAACAAAGCTTTCACACCCAGACAAGTCACCCTCATGATTGGCAGCTAAAAAGAAAAAAGGAAAAAAAAAGCCTAAATAAGTGGTCTGAATTTCAGAAGCCAGGATTTCAGGAGAAGCTGCTGAGTGCTTTTCTAAGTGTTAAAGATGATTCTTAAACTAGTTATTACTGCAGATAGTCATCATTAACGAAGGAAACTGATTCACACCTGACCCAACCACTGCAGCCTTGCACACTTGACAAGTCCTACCCTTAATTAAAATGCAGGAGAGAACCAGGTTACTACTCTATGCTGCATTCATGTTTTCGCTGATTGCAAAAGATGTTGCTGAGAGCACAGCACTCTTATGAAGTCAGGACATTTATTTTTGGTTCATAAATATTAATTCAAGGCACTCATCCTCAAATATTTGAAAGTCGTGGCTCTTTTTTGTTATTATTCATTGCACAGTGATATTTTAATTGGAAATAGGTAATTACCAGAATATTAATCCTCTTTTACTGTCTTGGAATCAATATGAGTTTATCTGCACACAAAGAAGCACTGCAAGTGCTTGGCTGTATCTTTAAACTGACAAATGTCTCACTTCATTGTATGTAAACATTATGCAAAATCCATATTTTACATCTAGAAGTCCAGTATATTATATAGAGATTTTTCCATGGGCTAGGGCCGTAAGAGTAACCGAATTTTCCCCAGCCGCAGCCTTTTATAAAATCAAAACAAGGCAGAGGCTCTAATTAGTTTCAAATGAGAATGAAAAGTCTGTCAGGCTTGACAAGAGCATTTTGCAGAAACCTGATGAAATCTGAAGGTGACTGATAATATGCTAACAACATACCGTTTCAGTGAGATCATTTGATTTTTGAAGGATCAAATTATCCCTGCAAGAAAGCCCAGTTTTGACAAAACCAAAGAAGAATAATCAACAGCAAGTTGAGCAACTTCTGGCAGGGACTCCCTACTGAACCACTCTTCCGTGATCTGCAGTGCTGGAGGAGTTAACAATGCCTGGGGTGTTTCTCAGGGTCCCCAAATGTTTGCCAAAGCAAAGGGTCTAAGGCAGGTGTCCTGCAATACTGATCCAAAACATCTCATTAGCATTGTTTCAAGCTTTTGGGTGGAAGGAAAAACAAGTTGTTGTGTTTTGTTTTCTGAACAGCTTTACCTTTCTCAATCTCTCTCTACCCTAAAAGTTTCAGGCTTTTTTTTCCCCTCCTTTTATTTTGAACGGCTGTGACTGGTAATACTTAAGCTCAGACAGCAACAGCTTCAAAACGAGGGATGTGTTATCCCAGTGCTGAACTTTTTATCTTCTAAGAAATGCCCTTTTCCTTTTGAAACCGGGATAAAACATTTCAATATCCAGTGCGACAAGGTGTACAGCAGCTATGGCTGATGCTTTCTCCTGATATACTCTAGCAAGTTTCTGGTGCTACTATACTGAATAGCGATTACCAATACAAAAGGAGCAGCCTCTGGAGGGACAATGAAGAGAAAGATGATGAACTCCTCTGTCCCAGATGATTAAGATGGTCTCCCCAAAGACAGAGAAGAATGACTGCAAGTCTTTGCAGCAGGACTAATGAAGACTGATTCCTTGCAACTACAGTACCATTCCCCAGATCTGCACCCATCCCTCTTCCTCTCCTGCAGTAACCTCAGCTCTCCTCCACGTCCTCAGCTGCCTTTGCAGGGAAGGCAAAGTCACATGTGTGCCGCGGGAGCTGGAGGTGTGCTGACCAGCCAGCTGCTGACATGGGTGGTGAGAGGAAGCCAATACCCCCAGGTCTGCGCAGGGAGGGGTTATCTACCAGGCAGACCTGCAATTCAGAAATCCTTGACATTCCCACCTTTCTATCAGATTTCATTGGAGATAAACAATGAGTGAGTTAAGGGTATCATTGCTGACAGAGAGAGACGTTTCTGACAATGTGTGGGCAACTTTTCTTTCCATATAAAAGTTAAAGTGGAAGACAGGGAACAACAGCACATTATGTGCAACTTGAATCAAAAGCCAGGCTTTGGGAAGCTCAGAGAACCGGAATATCTGTATAGTATTTCTGAGCAAAAGTTCAGGCATCGATCTGCCTGCACTGCTGCTCTGTTCCTTGACCTCATTCTCCCTCTGCAATAGTAATTTCTAGTAAAGGGCTTACAGGTCCTAGTGCTGCCGAGTCCTGCGCAAGCTACACTTCAAATGTTGGACTCCTGCTTGGATTTGAAAACCAAACGTTTCAGCAGGTCATTCACATATGGCAAAGAGGCGTCAAAAATCCATGCAGACTGAATTAATCATGTACTGAAGTATTTCTTGAGGAGAGGAAGCCATTGCTTTCATAACAAGTCAGTCTCGATACAAGTAAAGACGTGGACAAAATATATCTCCAGCCTCACTTCTAATTCCAGGTTCACCTCTGTTTTTACAATGAAAAAGTAAAAAGCCCTACCAAGCCTGGAAGCAGAGCTGTACCATAACTTCACACATGGAAAGAAAAAGCAGTTGGCTGCATTCAAAAAGTTCTTTCACAGCTGACATATGGACTATAAATTTTTAAGTCAAATAGTGATGCTTTGGGCAAAGCCTTAAGACTTCGGTTTTAGTAGCGAAGGCAAAAAAAGACAGTTTCAGAGCAACGTCCTGAGAAAGTGCAACTTGGAGCATCTAGTTTTCTCCCAATTTGACATTGCTGACACATTCATTGAGTGGGGCTTTAAGAAATGTCAAGACCCCAGTTTGTAAGCAGAGAGCTGCCAAAATGCCACAGTGCAGTTCATAGTGCCAGGAGGAGATCCTGAAGGGAAGCAGGCCGGGATGAGACCAACAGGACCCCTTGGCCAGAGGCAGAACGAGCCTAGGAAAATCCCAGGTTTCAAGGCTTTCCTGTCACCCCTCACCGGCCCCACCAAGTTACCTAACAGTCACTAGCAAACACCATGTTATAATGAATGTGCTTTAGAGCAACATCATGCAACCTGGCTGACAAGTCACACAGATTTACGGAATCCTTGAAGGGTTGAGGTTGGAAGAGACCTCAAAGCCCATCCATTCCCGGCCCCCTGCCATGGGCAGCCTGTGCCAGGGCCTCACCAGGGAAGAATGTCTTCCTCATGTCTGATCCAAATCTCTCCTTTCAGTTTAGAACCATCACACCTTGTTCTGTCACTCCACGCCCCTATAAACAGCCCCTCTCCGGCTTTCCTGTAACCCCTTTAGGTGCTGGAAGGCTGCTGTAAGGAGCGGAAGGCTGCTCTTTCACCTGCAGAGATTAATTCTCAGCATCAGGTCTCATGTTTGGTCCTGAAAGTTCCTGATAAATAGGAGTGGCTCATCAGTCACAGATCCACTAACCAAGCTGTAAAAAAAGCCCACTAAAAGGACTAAACTCACCATGAAAAGGAGATTTCAAACCTTGCTCCCAAAATAGAAGTGAGGTGCAACTCAGGTGGGGTGGAAGAGAGTTTCCCTTACAGAGGTTAAGGAAACACAGAAACAGATATGAAATAACTTGCAGGTTTAGTTTTAAGATTTAAAAAATCTACACAAAGAAGTTAAGAAGATTTACTTACTGCTATTTTGTCCCAAGACATAAAACTGAATTTGAACCTATAAAAGTAGTCTGGAAACACACATTTGAAACAACTACATTGAAGTTCTGGCAAATTCTGAGGAGTTGAAACAATTTGGAAAGCTGGCCTTGCTTCTGCACTAGGAGTTCTCTATCATTGTCTAGACTAGTTAATAAGATTCTCTTAAAATACCTAAACCTAATTTTTAAATTAATGAGCAAAAATAACTTCATGTAGTATTATAAATTCATTAAAGAATTAACTAAAGTTTCTCTACAGATTACTAAACTCTTAAAGTTCCCATTTATGAATATTATTTATAAATGTATGTGATATCTCTTTTTCTATTTGTTTTTTAGAGTAACAAGTTTAAGCTTTCCAATTAAATAATCCTCATATGAATTCTTGTAAGGAAAAAGAGTCTCATAACACCTATTTTTTAGATGAGGGAAAAGATAAGCCATTTTACATGCAAATAAAATCAATTCCATTTAATTGTTCCAGAGGGAAACAGAAGACTTTTATGCAAACCTCTTACCAACTAGCAATAAGTTCAAATTTCCTAATATTTTCCTCTCAAAACATTGGTTAACAACTGCACCTTCTCAGTGGAAGGGAGCATTGTGCCGCAGGGCACAGCATCAAACACCTCCAGTCCCCACGGGGCTCCGCAGGAGTGGAGGGTGCCAGGATTGGGCCCAGGGAGTTGCCCACTGCTCTTTGCAGAGAGAAATGCTCAACACCTCAGAAGTCTGGCAAAACAAAAGTACATTTCCCCAGAACAGTGAGTTAAGAAGCATTTCTTAGCCTACCTTTAGAAAATTCATTTCAAGCAAGAACGCAGTAACTGAAATGATCATGCTAACTTATCTATATGGAACATCCTTTCTTAAATTTAGCATCCATGCTGTGCCCATGGCAAGCAGTAGAAACACAGAACTTATGGGCACAGCCAGGCACTCAGGCAAGACAAATAATCCATCATTAGGCAGTTTAAATTTCATCTCTACCTTTTACCCTGTAGGGAAAATCCACAGGGTGTCTCACAGGGAGGAGGCATTACAAAATTACACTGTCACAAGCACAAACCCCGTACCATCTATTTACAGAGACTGGTCTTGAGCTAGCACAGCTGGGTTTTAGGCTGCATCACAAAGACCTTTGCCTGTGCTCCCTCACCCTGTTGAATGTCTCAGTGGAATTTTCTCAGAGAAATATGTTCTCACCTCTGCTTCGTTAATTGATCTGCTTTACAATTTATATACAGATCCACATCTCTGTTTTCTAAGTAGTCGAGGTTAATCAGAGCTAGGGACATCCACTCAGTATTTATGACCCAAAGCTTTGCAGCTCTTTGCTGTGGCACACACCTTTGTGCCAGCAGATGCATAGAGACACTGCAAACAGTTGATTTTTCTTTTGGTTTTGTTTTTCTTTTCCTCCTGAATCTTCACTATGGTTTCTAGCCCTCAGCACAGGGAATTTAAGGAGCATGTTTCACTCACCGGTCGGCTTTAATGACCTGTTCCTCTTCAGGTGCAAATTATGCTCTTCTGAAGAGGTGATTGCAATTGCATTCAGCTGTTCACATGCCCACCCCAGGCACATCCAGGCTGTCACCGTTTCCCACGCACCCTTCAACCACCACTCACGCAATGTTGTCTTGCAAGGCAAGGGGGTTCAAGCATGACTCACAGCCTAATGGAGTGATTCCAGCTTCAAGAAAACCCTGATGTGTATTTGGGGGTGTAGTGAATTTAACACTAGAGACACCAAAGTAGTGCTCCAGCTGCCAAGTCCATCCCTCCAACTGCTGACAATCGTGCAAACATATGCTTTACAGTGCCTTCTGAAGTCCTAGTACATGTACCAGGATGTACAAAATGTTACTGTGATAAATTCAACCTCTTTTTAAAAATAAAATTACCCTAAGGAGGCTTATATATTTTTAGGCATAGTAGCCTGAAAGAAGAGTGTTTTCTAGACAGGTAAGAATTATAGAGCAACTAATTAAGTATTTTCCAAGAAATAGATAACATCAAGTATTTTTCTTAGACTTTTTGTTTTTTTTTTTTAAGCTAAGAAAACAGTTGTCAGGGGAGAGAAAGCAAACACAGCTCAAGAAGTCAACAGTCCCCACTCAAAACATTGATATAAACCAAGAGGAAATTGAAAGTTGACAAAAGACGCAAAAACCACATCTTGGGAGAGCTCTAAAAGGCATTTTCTGTGCTCTTTATATTCTCTGCAAACTAATCCTTCCTCAAAACCTGTTCACTTCCCAGCTTCCATTAGCATTACATCTTCATTTTGAGTTCTTTTCCCCTGCTCACTCCTGCCCCGTTAATGGCCAAGACAGTGGTCTAGATATAGGTTGCAAAAGTATTTTTACATTACCCTTAAAACAAGACTTAGACAAGTCACAGAATCACAGAATTGCAGGGGTGGAAGGAACCTCAAGAAATCAGAGTCCAACCCCCCTGCCAAAGCAGGTTCCCTAGAGCAGGTCGCACTTGTAGGCATCCAGATGGATCTTGAATGTTTCCAGAGATGGAGATTCCACAACCCCCCTGGGCAGCCTGTTCTAATGCTCTGTCACCCTCACCGTGGAGTTCCTTCCCACATTGGTGCAGAACCTCCTGTGGTCCAACTTGTGACCACTGCCCCTTGTCCTGTCCCCACAGGCCACTGAAAAGAGGTTGGCCATCTCCCTTTGTCTCCCACACTTCAAATATTTATAAACATTGATGAGATTCCCTCTCAGTGTTCTCTTCTCAAGGCTGAACAGTCTCGGCTCACTCAGCCTTTCCTCACAGGGGAGATGCTCCAGGCCCTTAATCACCTTTGTGGCCTCCACTGAACTGTCTCCAGAAGATCCCTGTTTGTTTTGTACCGGGGAGCTCAGAACTGGACACAGGACTCCAGGTGAGGCCTGAACAGGGGAGTATAGCAGTTCTGTAAAGAAGATAAAGTTGACCTCAGTTCTTCCTAATTCCTTACCACAAACCATTTCTGAAGGAAAACCTAAGTGGACTTCTGCAGTCCCAGCTTGTGTTCTCCATGTTATTCCACAGCAGATTCTGTTTTATACCGAATCACCTCATGCTGTATTTATCTCTAGGGAAGGTTAAGGATATAGATATAGCACATTTCTGCATGAGAAAATTTCCATGAGCCTGGTCTAGGAAGACCATTTGAGGTAGAAAGGCATTCAGCAGACACTGCAGAGCTCCTTGCCTCCCTGCTCGCACCCCTTCCACTGCTACACAGGGGCAGGTCGTGCATGTGGATCCAGAGCTGACGGCAGAAACACAGCCTAAAGCTAAAGCAGTTCTTTCCAAAGCAGTGTTTGAACTGGGCTGCAGGAATCTGAGTTTGTTTCCCCTACTCACAAATATAGCAGTTATGTAAATTGTTTAGATGAATACAGTCAATATTTTTTGTTAATAAGTAAACTGCTGAAAAACAGAATCTGCTGGATATGCTCTGCATTCGATATTTAGGTTCAAATACAGATGGATCGTTAGCTGCACCATAGTCAAATACAAGAACCATGTTATTTATTGTTCAAAATCATATAAATATATGAAACATGATCAAAATTTTGTAACCGTTAAAAAGTCTGCTATGTTAGATACACAGTTATCTTTATGAATTGTTATTCTTTATGAATTGAAGAGCATCACATTACTCTTCTCAGCCAAACCCCAAAAAAGCGTATTGGTCTATACAGTGGACCATGGATTTATGCCTTTTTCGGCAAAAGCCATTATCATGTCATTAAATATGTTGCCAAATAAGAGATGGGAATTGGTATTTGGCTGAAGTGGGAGAAATATAACATCTGCTGTCTGTCGCAGGCTTTTATCACTGATTTTGGGAGTGATTTTTGCATGGTTTGTCAGCATTTCCATCTATATGCAGAGGGTTTGGAAACTGGCTGAAGCCCTGAAATAGAGCTTAAAGTTCCCATGAATGAAACTGAGCAGACAAGTACTGATGTAATGAAGCAGTGGAAATTATGTTAATTAATTTTCAGCCAAACAGATTAAGAAACAAAAGTGTATTAATTGAGTACCTAAAATTGAAAGAAAACACTGAATCCTATAGCTCAGAAGAAGCTTGTGTAACATCAACCTTCTGTTTGAAGCCTCTTATCTGACTCCTTGGCTTTCCTCTATAGTAGTAGCTGGCAGGACATCATCATTTGGAGAAGGTACTTGTTGATCAGACAGTAGTTATAACCCACTCACATTCTAGAGCTGTCCAGTTTAATGTGCCAGTCTACTTTTTCCTTTAATTTCTGTATGTTAACTCATAATGACAAGTTCCTCAAAACGGTTTTGTATGTTTTCAGTTTTCTACAGTGTTGCTAGTCACATGGCTCAGGCTATCTAGAAACAATAAATATAACCTAAACACCCACATGACCCAATTACTGACCCAAGTCAGAAAAGTCTCAAAGCTGACAAGTCAATCTGGTCTGAAAATTGACAGTCATACAGACCAATTCATGTAGTTTTGTAGCAATTATAGGAATGAGTTGTCACCAGGACTAAATAGGAATTGCTTGTAGTGTTTTAGAAGTCAGTAAGACATTCATCACCTCAATAGATATGGGTTTTCTTCCTGTTCTTTCAGGACTATCTCATAATAAAATGCTTCAAGTCTTGCAACTAAGTCTAAGCACTTATCTATTGCTGGATCAATATCAAATAAGTCCCTGTTAGTCTCAGCCCACTACATTAAAAAAGATACTTTGGCCTAGCAACACCAGAGTAGTCAGTGGATTTTATCATGGATTTCACTACAAGCAATTGAAATGTAATTGGATGCTTTATATACAAGTGGATTCAGATTTTAGCAATGGCAGGCTCATTTGTGCCATTTGGTTGTCCCCCTCTGGTTTTTGACATCCCACAGCTTCTGGGTGATTGCTGCTGAGACAAGAGTGCCACCAGCAGGGATTCTGAACAGAGGGTTTGAGTCTCTGTGGGATATTTGGGAGCAGCAGGAGAAAGGGCTAGAACCCAGGCTACAGCACAGATTTAATGGCCAAATCCCAGGACTAAAGCCAAATACACCCACAGCTTAATTGGGGCCAGGGCTGAGCTTCAGTGAAGTCCCAGGTGAAGTTCATCAGGGCCATTAAGACCCATTCATATTCTCCAGACATTAGTAGTGAGAAACCGAAGGACCTTTAGGTAGGTTGGTTCCAGAGTTCAGGGGTTAATGACAAATTTGATGTGACTGGGTAGTAAATTTGGGATGAATGATAAGTGGAGATCCCAAATGAAAAAGTAGGACTGGAGCCCATATAGCGGGGATGACAAAATCCAGGAAAGAAAGAAGAGATGTATTGTAAATCAAAAGAGGGGTTTAAAGAAACCCCAAGAGCATAGCTAGGAAAATGAATGGAGTTGAATATACAAAACCCCCAGAAGAGTTGGAGTAATGGTGCAATGCAGAACTAAAGCTGAAATGTTCAATAAAAGCTCAGACAAGAGTAAGTGTGGGTTGTGAAATCGTGTTCTTCCCCAAAATCTGCCAGTTTCTTATTTCTTTTTGTTGCTGGAAGTCTAGTAGCCTGCCATATTCTCTCTCTAGAGATGGTCACTAGATAAACTATCAAATCACCACTCCCAGGTGACAGCAGAGTAATATCGCATAGACTGGCCTTTCTGATTGGGGAGGGGAAGGTCAACATAATTTTGTATTTCTAAATCTTCATTTTTTTCCAAGTACAAACAACACCCTCTATCAAGATAGAACAATGTAAAGTATTCAATGGTTATAAAATTCTAAAACTTAGGTTGCTCTCTCGCTTATTTTGATAATCTTCATCCCATGAGTTTTGCTTTATGATACATCGGTATGCAACGTGATGACATAAAACATGTTTACCCACATCATGTTCTATCAAACACACAGATAGGCCTTTTCTTCTGACTTCTCTGTATTGCCCTGCTCATTTTTCAGATGATAGAAGGTGTTTTGTGAAAAACACAACAGGAAAGTTATTCTTTTGATCAAAATGCAACTAAGGGAAAGCCCAGAACATAAACTTGGTCAATGCAGTAGATTTTATATATGTACTCAGCAAGTCAATCACATGTATGTTTGCCTTTACATTTTGTACCTAACCACCTTGTCTGTAAAATGGGATATAAGGGGATGATATTATTGCAGGACATGTTCAAGCAAATAAAGTTTCTCCAAAATGCTGTATTTACTTCTCATTTCAGACTCAGTCATTAATAATGAGGAAAAATTGAAGCTTACTGCCTGAATACTGCCTGCCTTCTGTCTGGATTCAAATGGGAACCCAGGGGAAAAGCATCTTTGCGTATTGTATGTAGCCAAAGCATATAAAAGAAAGTCTATTCACCAAGACCTGAGCTGAGATTGCACAGGCAATTTTGCTCTCAGCATTTTCTACTGCTGAGTGTTTGACTCTGCTATCTGCATAATGTTCCTTTGACCATTTCTTTGAGTGTATGATGTAACTAAAGTTAATGTGCTCTTCTAGATACTTACAGCAGGATTAATGTAACTCCAACTGAGGCTGGTGAGCCCTTCCAGTATGCTTATTAAGGTTAACAAGATGGCTTATTTGAATAAAATTTGTATGAACAAGGGAATGCTGTTTAGACCTCTCATTATGTCACAGTTATCCTCTTCAAAATACTTTTGGAAATGTATCTAACTGGAGAACATTTTTAGAGTATCTCGCTGCTTCTAAGAACACTAAGAATTTTTAAGAATTTGTAAAAGGACTTTGAATTCAACAAACTTGCTCACCTTAAAAGGTCCAGTAGGAAAGAGAAGCCAACAGGACTGAGAGCTAAGTTTTACTTTTTGCTTTGCAAAGACTTCCTATCAACTTCTGATGAGTCTGAGCAGTCTGTCAAGTTAATATACGCTTCCTATGTAGGCTTCATTAATCTACGCGCAATATGTTGTCCATCAATATTAAAAGTACTTTAACAAGGAGAGGGCAGACACTGGGAGAGGCTGTGTCTCATCAATTGCTGTGCAGCAGGTCAACATCAATAAATGATTACGGAATGGGACAGACCATTTGTACAGTGAGGCTGTTCCTAAACCCATCAATTTAGGGACTAGGAATTAAATGCAATTTTTATATTACTTCTTATATTACTTGTCTTGATTTAATTTTACTTTCCTCCCTCCACCTCTTTTCCTCTGCACTCCTCAGCATTTGTCATTTCAGGCTTGAAAATCATATCCACAGGTGATTCAGCTTTTGTCTCTTTCTCTTTTTCCCTTTCCTTCACAAAATTTTATTGTCTTTCCTTTCTAATACTTTTCAATTTATATTTTTGTTCAATTTTTTCCCCTTCTTTCCAGCTTCCTCTCTCCCATGTGTATTTTTTCCTTCTCAACCTCAATTTCTACTGAAATAACCACTTTACTCCCATAAAATGACAAGGATTTATTTTTTTAAAAATTACCTGATTGATTTATAATTTCTGGTCTGGTTTTTAGATTATGGTAAATCAGCAAAATCTGCCAGTCATGTTGAAATTTTCAAAGTTTAAATTTTTTTTCTGGATCTACCCAGTTTGATCAGAAAAAAAAAAAAAAGAAGCAGATTTTACTACAAATTTAATTCTTTGGCCAATGTTGCTCTTGGCTGAACATTTGCAAAACGAAAAAGATTCTCTCTCCGCATGGTGAATAGCTGTACAGATGACATTTTCCCCACCCTGGGTATCCTGGAATGGAAATGTAACAGGACAGACTTTGCTTCTACAGCAGTTTGTCTGTAGAAAGAGTTGGTGTGAATCTGCATAGACTTAGTAAAGGGAGAGAAAAGTGGTGGTGTGTTACAGACACCTGAACGTTAATCTGTCAGCTTCAATTAAGAGCAACTTCTTTAGTCCTGGGAGTTGCCACCAGATGGGAAAGAAGAAGAAGTCTCACGATTATTTATGTTTTTTCTTCTTAGTAATTGCCCCGAAGTTTTCACTGGGCAAAAGTGAGCTTCCTGAAACCAAGCGATAGAGACACCCACCTAGTCACTGAACATGGCAGAGGAAGAGTGTGATTACTTCTGTGCTGCATTGAGAATGCATGAGGTAACAGAAAAGGAGGGGAGCAGGGAAGGACAGTAAGGTTTCTGAGGACAGGGTGTTTCTGATTATTCTGCTTTTTAATATAATGAGTTTGTCTCCCTGCTGTCCAGATGGGGAAGGTAAGGGCTGGCTGCAAACTAGCATCCAAGTCATCCAACAAATAATATGTTTGAAAACCAAATGGTTTTCACTGTGTTTATTTCACTTTATTTCTGGCACATATGAGAATAGATTAGGTGGTTCTGAGTTCCCAGAGTGCACATATTTATTACAGTGTATCTATACCTGAAAAATATATTCCAAAACTTTAAATATCATCAAACAATGACAGCAAACTATAGTGCTACTCTGTGTATTTGTACATGGGAGGCAAGGTATTGTTGAGCTGGTGGTTTATTAGAAGACATGGAATGTGTTCTTCTATTCAACACTACAAAAACATTCCACAGCTGCATTCCACAGCTAAATGAAAACAGTAGATTTTCAATCTTTGTTGATGTTACCAAAGTTAGACTCTGAAGATGATATTTGATGACATCCATTTTAAATAAAGCTACTTCTATATCTCACTTCTATGCAAAGTGAATTGTATCACGCTAGGTGACAAACCAATCTCCCTGCTTTCTACGCTCACTGTCATAACAGATGGATGGGTTATAGGATCTTCCCAGAGCAGATTGCGTCCTCTGTTATGGCATAGCTGTTGTAACCAGTTTGATCTGAGTGGGAAGCTGGTGTTTGGGACATTCTTGGGGTGTTTCTATCAAAAGATAATGCTGGTTACACCTAGCTCAAATCTATGATGTAATCTTACTTGTTTACAAAGCATGTGTGTGTGTATACTTCTGGTTCCCTTAACACAAAAGAAAAGCACAAGGTTTCCTCCCTCGTCGGTTTCTTTTGATCTGTTTGAAGGCTAGGAGATGCAGGAAGGAAGCAGAGGAAAACAAGAGGAAGGAAAGTCTTTTTGCTTTGGGCAACTTCTTCAGTAAGATAGCAACCTATGGCCACTCATGACCACTGCAATGCTGTCAGACACCCTCCAGGTAGTTTGGGCTTCTGCTCTGGCAGTAGCAAATGCCCAGACAACCAACTGATCTATAGAAACTTCGGGATTCTTAACTTTTTGCAGATAACAGGTACAACATGATAGCTTAAAACTCAAGGCAGATGATGTATCCCCTACCGTGTGTCATTCGTATGTGTGATGAAATGCAGCCAGTTAAGAATGTCCAGATGGGCACGGCTCCATTGATGAAGAAATCATTAAAATGTGGCAATCTGTGGGAGCCTAGGATAGAATAAAGTCTCATAGGGAGCTTCAGTGCAAGGCATGAAGTGGAAAAAAATGTTCTCCACACTTGTAACTAGAGTGGAGGAAAAAAAATCTTGAAAAGATTGTGTAATCATCTAAGTTGCTACTTCATGGATCTTGAATATAAAGCACTTAAAACTCTGTGAAAACAAGGAGTGCAGTGATCTTTCAGCTGATACTGTAGTGCTAGTATGTAAAATGCTTACAGAATAACCTATTCTCCTTTCAGCTGACTTCTCAGGAATAATTTTTTTTCAACTGATATTCTATCTGGGGTCAGACACTTATAATTTTCAGTCTTAACTACAGAGAGATCATACACTTCTTGCTCTGGTTTCCCTTCAGAGAGTTCTGCAGTGTTTCATAAATCCAGTTGACTGGTACAGATTTAGGGAAGAGGTAATCTGCCACAGAGAATGCATGCTGGTCACTACCTCCGTTCTTGGAGCAGACTTCTGACACACGGCTAGCAAAAATGTCTGACAGGCTATTTCAGGCTGTGTGGGATGACCTGTCATCTCCTCAGATTTTGAAAATCGATGTAGGTCCAAACCAGGGTAAAATCTTCAAATTTGTCCAAAGCAGCTTTAAAGCTAATGACTTTCTACTTTTTAAACTGTTTTAGGGAGATGCTTACGCTGTTGAGTCCTGTAATCACCTTTGAAATTATTTTCTAGTCTATCTTCCTCAAATGAACAGAAAATTATTTGCTACAAGTTAAAATTGCCTTACTTTGGCTACAAAGTATTGCTGTGATGTCTGTGATGAGTAAGACTTGGAAGTGACTTGCTGAACTGAGAACATCGGCAGGGACAGTAATGGGTAAATGGTCTGACCTTTATAATGTAAGTGATTATGTTTGAAACCAAGCACGGAAGGAAAATACTCTTGTCTCAGGAATGAAATAGTGAACACTTGAATTATTCTTCCTTCTCCCAGAACCTGTGCCAGGAGCAGGAATTTCCTCAAGCAGTTCCGTTGCAACAGATTAGGGTTTTATATTAAATGTTCTTTTCTGGGCTGCAAACCAAACCTCATTCCTCCTGCCCTTCTTTAACATGGCGCACACCAGAGTTTGCCTTAAAAAAATAAATAATCTAGTAATCTTATTACCTTCCTTTTGGGATGCAAGGCTGTATGTGGATGGAAGGACAGAGAAATTATAGGTGAAAACTTGATTCCTTTGTTTTCAAGTTTGTTGTATGTCAGCTCCAATATACGGCTTCACACTTTCCATCAGTGTCACAGAAAACCCAACTTGGATGGTGACTTTTACACAAGAGTGAAGGTAACAAGCTTGACCTGATCAAGTTTATGATCCCTATAGACACTGACTGCAGTAACTTGCACCACCAGCACAAGCCCTGAGTTGCAGGTAACCCAGGTGACCATGTCTCAGCAGCTAGTCCCTACTTTGTACTGGCTTCAAGGAGTTTATAGCATCTGCATCAGTCATTTCCATTGGTGTGATGGCTGGCTTTCAGGCTTTCCCTGAACTGTGTGGAAACACACCAGCTAGCCCCAGGAAAAGTCTTGTATGTGTCANCTCATTGTATAGCTGTGAGATTGCACTTCCCCCCTCCCCTCCACCCCATGGTTCTAGGCTGAGCTGTATTTTCCCTGTTTTGTTTTTTTTTTTTTATTAAAAAAATATAAGAGAAGTAATACTGAAGAATCTGGGAGATGTTTCTCTAATTGGGCTTTATTAATGACTTTCTAACTGGGCTTTATTAATGATAGTTCCCTGCTGTGGTTATTTGCATACTTTTACTGAGCTCAGCAGAGCTATTTTCCTTGCTCTTGTCTTATCTTTTAAAACTCCAAAGTATAGAACTGTCACTCATGCCTGCCACAGATGAAGTGTTGTGATGTAATTTAACTATAGATAAGGTGACTAATTAATGCTTATGGCTTACTTTTAATAGGCAGGTTTAGAATAAGTATTTTTGTTTTGTTGTAAGCTTTTTTTCTAATATATTTTCTCATTTTCACTGTAGCAGTGTAAACATGAGCAGTAGCTCATGTCCTCCTTACCTGTCATCATATGACCATGCAGCTCCACAGAAGGACAGGGAAGTGTCTGTTAAAAAAAACAACAAAGTCACTCTGTTTGGGGGACTCAGTAAGTTAACTGGGAACTTATTTTTCTAAGGTTGATTTATGTCATCCTGGAGATCCTCCTGCAGTGTTCCATACTGATGTGGCAAGCTGGATTTGTGGCTGGTCGGTGCTATCCGTATGATCTTTGGTGTCAGGGGCTTGGTGGTAGCTCAGCCCACGCGGACATCTCACATACTGCTAGCATTTAGTCTGAAAGTACCTCCAAGCCTGGGCTTGCCTCTGTGTACCGAGAGCATGCTTTCCTCCCCACAGCATGACACGTCAAGGAGGCAGGAGTTACTCAGAGTTTTATTTCCCTGCCAGCAGTGGCTTATCATGCTATATTGATCTGGCTTGCTTTTTACATCTGCAGCAGGAAAACCCCATCCCCAGACTGCCTCTCCTGCTCAGTTTATAATTTTAAAATACATGGTCCATTTGACTGTCACTCCTCCATTCGCAGGGGACACACAACTCCCTCGGGGTCAGCTTTACATCTTCAGCTGGAAAGGTAGGGCAGCTGGCTGCTGGGCAGTACGCTGCTTGTTCTTTAAGTACAGGTCCTCACAGGCAACTTCACAGCACAGTGCATTTGCCCACCTCTTAAAAGAGCTCATTTTGCTGGAGCAGCAAGTGGTTCAGCTGTTCATGACGTTAACAGTCCTATAAGCATGGCAGCAAAAAATATCTCAGTCTAGGGATTGTAAGCTTGTAATGAGGGTGTTTTCTACTGTTTCACTTAAGTGTTTTCCTGCTAGTTTTTTGGTAAGGAGACTCAGTCCTGACAACGAAATTATTTATTATCATATGTGACAGTTGCTATACATAAAACAAAGCAAGTCCTTCAGCTTTTTTGCTGTGCTCAGCATCTGTGTCTTCTGATGCCAGCCTTAAGATTTGTTCATTCCTGCATCATTGAGAGTCCATCAGAGGTTTGAAGTCTACATGTGAATGGGATTTGCACAATCAAAGAACCGGTTGGGGTTCTGTTACCCTGCTGAGGGACCTGATCTTTCCTTTATCATATACATTTGCAACAGTTCAGATAAGGCAGAAAACGGTTTACATATATTAGCCTGCAGGCTTCAGTCTTAGATATCATGCTTAATATAAGGTGTTTTCATTTTTTTAGCCCAAATTCTCAAGAAAGTCAGGCTTCACAATCTTGATGTAAAAGGAGAAGATCCAAAAGGTTTTCCAAAAGAGACAGCACAAAACAGCCAATGGGTTCACAAATAAGAAATTTGTTACATTTTGCACAGAAGGTAAGTGGTGTAGACTCCCCTTTTAGGTGGCTGCAGGAACCCATAAGATCATGGTGAGGTACAGGGTGAGAGGTGGGTGGGGTATGTGTTGCAGAGCTCGCTTTACGTTATGTGTGTTTCCATAGTCCTTAGGTAAATGCCCATGTAGAAATTCATGGCACTCTCTGGCTCAGTGGCAGATGAGGAAAAAAAGACCATATCAGGAACTCCTTTTATTCTAGTCAAGGCTTGAGGCTGAAAAATGGGGATAATCAAGAGATGCAGCATCTAAACCTACATATTCACAGGCAGGACCTGCCCCTGCACACAGGGCTACTCCAGCATCACACCAAGGCCATCCACCCCTCCATTCCTCTCCTGACAATGAGGAGATACCCATCCTAAGGATCAAAAAAAATACAGATGGTAAAAATGCTTAAAATATGTATATTTCCCAGGGAATCCAATACAGAGGTATGGAAAGGACTGCAAATAGTAAACCATTCCAAGGTCATAGCCAAGGTCACCCTTTCACCCATCAGAACTGAAATAAAAGGCTCTGGACACAAGGAATTGGCAGAAGTGGCTACTGAACAAAAAAATCACCCTCAGTCAGGATTTAGAAAATAAAACCCATGGGAACAATTGGAGTAATGGGCTGATTCAGCATGTTGGTGTTTACTCATCATAAGAAATAAGTGATAGCTTTTAAAATGAGTATTTCTTTTCTCTGTTTTCTCCCTGTAGTCTTTAATCAATTAGGAACTATTTGAACTAGAGAAGACAGCAGTCTGATGACATACTGAGTGATACCTTTGTGAAATCCACAGTTTATCTGGAAGCTAGAGATTGTTTTTCAGAAAGAGACAATTATTAAGTTATAGGGAGGGACAAATCCTTAGGTGAGTTTCTTAAAAGGTGAACTGCTATCCTGATTAAAAATGCATACATTATTTCTAGTCTGAATGTATCTAACTTCAGCTAGATCTGGCTGTCAGGTACTGTCATGCCTCTTCTTCTAAAATAGAAAGCCTTATTGTATCAGTAATCTTTTTTCCTTCTGGATAATTCTAGGTTGTGATCATGTTAACCTTCCTTTTGCTAAGCTGTTACCTGAGCTCTTGTAGCCTCTCACTGCAAGGTAGATGAGACTCACTCCTCCAACACTAGTTACAAAGGTACCCTGCAATGCTTAACAAACAGTTTTACAAATAGCAAAGTACTTATAAAAGAGTGTTTTATATATATATATTTGTTTGTTTTGGAGGTTTTCTTTTCCTCCTGCCACTATCCACAAGTCCAATTCCTGTATCTTGGTTGCCCAGGCAACCTCTGCTGGCTGAGTCCTGGGTGCAATGCTCAGTTTTCAGCTCTCCACCACAGAAGGAGGTTGATATGAAAGATGGAAGAACAGGTAATGAGCTTAAGCAGGTTAGAAAAGCCCAATTAGGTGACTGATGGCAGTAATGGGAGTTTTATTTAAAGGTTAACAGTGCTAATAAATACATTTATGCGGCTAATTAAAAAAAATAAATCCTATGACTTGCAGGAAATAGTAGGGGGAGATTTTACATCAGTGCATTTCTAATACCAGCTAAATGTAATAGCTAAAAGTGATACAAAGAAAGGAGTGACATCTGCTAAGCATGTTATTTAAACTGAAACTGATACAGCTTGTGCTTCGTTATGTATGCACATCCCTGAATATGGAAAGTATGAGCTGAAGCTACCACCCAGGCAAAATAAGAGCATTTAAGACGTTCTGAAAGTGCATTGTATTGAGGCTTGGCTTTCAAATGAAAAATCATTAACCTTCTCGACCAAAACCATTTCAGGTAAAGAACAGAGGCTAATTTGCTATACATTTGCTACATATATATTTTCGTTAATGATCAGTAGATGTGTTGCTTTACAGCTATAAACACCTTTGCTTGCTCTTAAAGGAGTAGCCAGTCAGAACAGGTAACTCATTCTAAGAAAGGGAAAGTTTTAATGTTTCTAAAACTCCTAAAAGGGTGTTGTTGCACTGAAACTTTCCTCTAAGGAGGATTTTGGTGTTTCTTAAACAGGCAGCTTTCTATTGGTCCAACAAAGAGATGAGTTATGTGCAAACATCTTGTTTTGAAATAGTTAAGTCTTGACCCTGGATCAGTGGTCAGTTTACACCAGTCTGTCATTGTCCCAAAGGTGGTGGCATTCCCTGTGAGTTTCTAGGTGTTGCAGCCTCTTGGTACGTAGGCAGCATGAAGTCTTTGAATCGTAAGTTTCAAAAGCTTTTAAGCTTTAGAAAGCTTTTGACATTCTGCACTTCCCACTGGTTGATGTGGGCATGGTACTTCAAAGAACTCATTGATCATCTTCATTTGCAAGCAAGTATGACATTCTAGCATGGCAACCTAGAAAAAAAAAGTCTCAAAGAAGTAAAAATACTTTAAAACCCATTAAAAATATAATAGAACATGAACTGATCCCATTCTTGAAAGACAGCTCTACTGAAGATCATTATTTATATAAAGTTGAAAAAATACTCAAAGCAGGAATCTGCACAGGGGACCTCACAAACACCTGAACCAACACATTTCTCCTACAAAATAATTACATTTTCATGGTACAAAATAATCAAGGCCACTTACAATTGTCTTGAAGGAACTCACAGTATTAGAAAGATTTTCCAGATTTCAGGAAAACTAGTCTTCATACAGCTGTGTTTTTATTTGGAGTTGAATCTCTAAAATTCTAACCACCAAAATGATGCTCTGCAATCTGCAGTCTGTTTTCTGGGAATCATGCAGTGGTAAGGATTTGTGCTATAATGAATGTCCGAGACGATACCTAGAGTTACAAGCAGGAATTATTAGAGAAAATGTTCAAGAGGAGAGGAAGGAGAGGGAGAATGAGACAGAGGAAGTGACAAATGGCAGAAGCTGTTAAAAAAACCTCTGGTGGGTTGACCTTGGCTGGATGCCAGGTGCCCACCAAGCTACTTTATCACCTCCCTCCTTAGAAGGACAGGATGGGCAGAACGTAAGGTGGGAAAAACCTCATAAGTCAAGATAAAGGTAGTTTAATAGAGCAAAGGCCACACATGGAAGCAAAGTAAAACAAAAGATTGATTCTTTGCTTCTCATCAGCAGGTGGTATCTAGCCAATTCCCAGGAAGCAGGGCTTCTGCAGTGGTTGTACTAGAAGACAAACATAACAACCAAAGCCCCCTTCCTCCTCCCCTCCCTTAGCTTTTATTGCCAAGCAGATGGCATTTGGTCTGTTTTGTTCACCTGTCCTAGCTGTGTCCTCTCCCAGGAACTTGCCCACCCCCAGCCTCCTGGTGAGGGGGCATGCTGGAGAGACAGCCTTGGTGCCATGGCAGCACTGCTCAGCAGCAGCCAGAACACTGGTGGGACACCAACACCTTGCTGGCTACTGATCCACAGCACAGCACCATGAGCACTGCTGTGGGGAAAGCCAACTCAAATCACAAACCATGGAATGCAGTTACAGATATTTTTGCAGTATTGTAAGCCTTATGGGTATGTGAACTGGGAGAGATCAAGGTCAAAAATAGTCTCCTTCCTCACCCAACTGAGTAGTTACTAGCAAAGACAAAGCAGCAAAAGAGTTTTCAATTAATATTTCAGTCTTCAGATTTAGGATTTCCTCACAGAGAGAGGGACAGGTGCTGTTGTGCCCAAGGCTGGTTTAGGGAGAGACCTGAGAGACCCCACCCCAATTAGAGCTCCCACAGAAACAGTCCCACTTATTCTCCCCAGCCTCAAAGCTCAGCAAACCTCAACGTGACTGTCTCTGAAGGACAGACACTCTCAAAGGTCAGCCTCTTTCTGGAAAGGCTGTTCAGGCTCCTGTTGCAACTGCTGAAATGCTTAAGCATCTTTTCCCTAAGGACCCTGAATGAAATGCTCTGACTTGTTCCCACTGTATAAGGAATTGCTTGGTCCTCTCATAACCACAGAAACACCCGTTTCTGCCCAAAAGTATCAAGTCCTGGCTCTGTTCCTATAAGGTCCACCCCTCTGCCTTGCATCACGGTAATCCAGCCCAGACTATTATCTCACCTCTTTCTCCTGCATTTTTTTTTTTATATCACATCTAGAAGAAATATGGTGGGACATCTTTTATGAACATTTTCCCATGGACAGTTCTCCCATAGGAATGCTATTTAGGGGAACAAGGAGGACTTCTTCAATATTAATCTTTCACTTCTAGCTTTTGGTTCAAATGTATTCATAATAAAACTGCTTTTATGCTTGCCAGAAGACAGCATAATTTTCCTGACTTCCACGACCAAATTAATGACTGAGGTTGAGCAAGTTTCAATTAAAATTAATTAATAATAACCACTAAAACTAAATTAGAAATGGTCACTAATATGTGATCTAACTTAAACTAATACATTGATCCCTGTTTTACTCAAATGTGATGAACAAAATAAAAGTTAACAGAATTGTTTACACCTTGCTACAGCTGCTTAGACTAATAAATAACCTTAGAATAGTAATGAGATTAAATGAAGTTAGTGAATTAATTAGAAATATTTTTTTTTTGTAATTTCATCAAGAAACTTTCATTCTCAAATTTGGAAGCTACAAGGAGGAAAGGTTTTTCTATCCAATCTTCTGTTTCTCTTTCAACTATCTTCATTGTAGTATGGAAATATGAAAGCATAATCAGAGAGAGATGACAGGAGAAAAAAAGTAAAATGAAACATGGGGAATTAACTCTTTTGTATTTTGGTTTCAGTTTTATTTTTCTTTGAAAATTAGTTTTGAGTGGAAATAGTTGCATAAATTTCTAAAACATTTTGAAAGTGTTGAATAAAGTTTTAGTCCCTTTGTTTCCCTGTGATTCACAAGTGTTAGTAGAGTGGTTTGGATTTTATATTTACTTAATATGTACTTAATCCTTATGTGCTGATTGTCTATTTTATAAATTTTCAGTAGTTATTTGCTGATGAACGTTTTCTAAGACATCAGAATGTTGATTACATTCTTGATTAATTGGTTGATTGCAAGTGGATTCCACAATATTTCCTTTAAAAATTCTTTAATTAGACTGTGAAATTGCTCAGATCATAAGCAAGGCATGTATTTCCCCAAATCTGCCCTTTATTAGAGCGCTTTTCAAACTCTGCTGACCTGAGTCTCAACTTTCCAGTATAGATCAGAGGGGTCCCTCTGTGTTTGATTGATTCAGTAATTAAGCATTTTCCAACAAGTTTTGAATGAGTTTTCCTCTCAGTGCAAACATTCATTTCAGAATTCAAGGAGGCAAATAATCAACACTAGGGTTCAGCACAGTATTTATGAGTATGACCGTTGTTTAACTTGGACTAGCGTGAAAACAGGGAAAAATCCAGGGGTAGAGTCAGTGGCATGAAAGGAATCTGGCACAGACAGGTTTGTTCACTCTCAAAACATAAAAGGTAAAAAGGGGATGTGATCATGCTCTATAAATACAGGATGAGAAGAGCTGTTTCTATCAAAGGATAGTACTATCCGAGGAACAAATGAGCAAATAGATACTATAAGTAGATCGTGAATGCATTTAGGCTAGAAATAAGATGAAATTTCCTAAATGCAGTCTGGGCTGATTGGTACAAAAGGAACAAGACCAAAACTAACTTTAGGACTGAATAGATGAAATATAATCCCTGATGTGTTGGGAATACCCTAATACACAGACAGGTGCCTAAGCAGGATTATGTGGTATTACTGTGGGAATGGAGTCAGTGATCAGATCCCTTTTCCCGTTCTGTTGTAATGCCAGACCACAGAATCATAGAATCACTTGGGCTGGAAGAGACCTTTAAGATTGAGACCCACCACAGCCTAACCCTGCCTAGTCCACCTCTAGACCATTTCCTCAAGCAGAACATCTACACGTCTTTTAAATACCTCCGGGATGGTGATTGTCCCCTGGTGCAATTTGAAACCATTTCCTCTCATCTTATTGCCTGTTACCTGGGAGAAGAGACTGACTCCTACCTCTCCACCTCTGTGCAAGTAGTTGTAGTGAGCAGTAATGTCTCCCCTCAGCCTCTTTTTTCTTCAGAATAAAAAACTCCAGTTCCCTCAGCTGGTCCTCACAGGACCCGTGCTCCAGACCTTTCACAAGCTTCATTGCCCTTCTCAGGACACACTCCAGCATCTCAACATCCTTCTTCTAGTGAGGGGCTCAACACTGAACCCAGTACTCAAGGTGTGTTCCCACCAAAAAAAATTGTGATTCAGAAGCACTTTAATATCTGTATTTTATTTATTTAGAGTCTGCTTATATGAATTATCTGGACTGTGAAAAACAAATGTTTCTTTTAAAAAATGCAAGAAAGTCTTCCTCCTCTTACTCCCTAGTTGTTGAACTTTTGGTGGTTACAGAAGTTCTATCTACAAAGAAACTGATCTGTGTGTGTCTCATGTAGGTTCTCCTCTCTGTTCCCAAGCTTTAACTGGTAAGAAAAGAAAAAAACTCCCCTGGACTCTCAAGCAGCTGGAGGTCCAGTGGGAGAAGTCACTATGCTGCTGCAGTATAGTGCTTGTCTGGAGATCTTCAAGGAATTGCCTCAGTCATGGGATTCATGTATTGACTGCACATTGCATGTGCAGAGAGGAATGTTAGTGTAAAACCAGTCAGAAACATCAGTCTTAGACTGATGTCTAAGCAAGACTCTGGACTTGCTCCGATGTGAGGAGAACAAGTAATGTGGAGGGGAAGGGACTGGGAAAAAAAAATCAGAGAATACAAACAAGATTTCTGTTTATATTTCTGGTTTGGGGGCTGCTTGAAAGTTCTGGAGGAGTTTTAAAATACTAGACGCAGCCGTAGTTGGTGGGCAGCGTGTGGATGATGGGGTCACGCTTCAAGACAGAGTTCTCACACAGTAATCAGGAGCAATCTGTAAATATTTATGTGTGTGCCAGTCCAGAAACAGTGGCATTTGCAGATAAAAAAAACACAATTAACATATCCTTGTCAAGCACCTCTGGTAATAACCTTTCCTAGCCACCACTGTGCAGGTGATTTTATTCTTTTCTGTCATGAATTTTTATATGACTTTCAATGTCTTGTCCTGTAAAGCAAAACTGACAGCTATACAATTATAATCTGTGGAAAATGCCTCTTAATTTCCATTTTAAAAGAGAAAAGGGGTATCTAGAAACACCTGAAGACATGTTATTTAAAGTCCAAATTTTTTTTCATCCTCTTGCCTCAAGATAGAACAACTCCTGTATGGAGTTACAGCCTATCTCATAGTTCTATGATAATTCTTGATGTGGATTAACAAAAATAGTGAAATACTGTGTTAATCTAGATTCTTTCCTCTCTCCTTTATAATAATATATTTTGCCTTTTATTTTCATTAAATATTCTTTTTTTCCCCTTCCGTCAGACAAAACAGAAACACATTCCACAGACAAAGCATGTAGGTGTGTTGCCAAGGGCAACAGTTTCAGACATAAATTACTTTTGAACCACAAACCCTTTTATTGCTCTTTATTGAAGGCCATCTGTATGTTGTTATGTTAATTTAAGGCTTTCAAGTAACCCTTCTGAACATAGCAATTTAGTGTGTTAGTAAATGTCCATATTACGACCGTTTTTCACAAGGTGGTGACATTAAATTATAAACTGCAAACAGGTATGGCCTAGTGTAAGTTAAGATTTAAACCAAATTGTATAATGTAGAGGGAAACATTCTTGAAAGAATCATTCCTAAAGGGCAAATAAAAGGGAATTAATGCATCCTGATAAAAAATTCACAACTCATGACTTCACCTTATCGATTAAATGAATACAAGAGAAACTAAGCACGGTGCATTACCTAAGATCACCCACATTCCAAATTACAGTTTCATAGGGGTTGCTTAGGCTCAATCCTTCATCACTATCAATTTGAGCATTGTTTTTTCCTGTTGAAGCTGGTGGAGCTTTAATGAGCTTCCTATTTTTGAAATGTGGACTAATATTTAAAAAAAATAAAATTTGCCCGACAGTATGAAAATTTCGTTCAATTAATTAGAAAGAAAAGTTTTTGAGCCAGAAAGTTCTGTTTGCTTTGGTATCGGCTTTGGTCCTTGACATTGACTGAGGCTAAAAATGAGTCAGGTTCTCAGGGAAAGGGTGTAATTGATGGTTTTATGAAATTACAGTGACTTATGCCAGCCAGAGACCTGGCTGTTGCTCTTTTGTTTTGCTTTCTTTAATAGTACATAGATGTACTCAGTGTCTGGCTGGTTCCAATTATAAACTTTTAGGTACATAAACCACTTGGCTTTTGCTCCCTATGTATTTCCAAAGGCCCTGTTGGCTCTGAATCCGTTATAGACATTATAACATTAGTGGGTTAGTTGCAAAATTCTGCAGTTTTGAATGCTACCTTCTCAAAGAGGTCATTAAATTGTTTCAGTCAATGAGGACTTTCCGACATGTTATTTTTTGATAAAGATTAAAAAGCTGATATCAACCCTATACTTTTAGAAATATTTGATATACATAGATGCCTAACCCTTCAAAACACAAATTTAAAAGATGGCAGCAGAGAGGAGATGACAAAGAGCACATTTTTTGCATGTACCACTAAGTTCTGTAAGGACTCCATGTGGTTAATTCAGAACTTAGATATCCTTATTCTCTTACACACCTGTGAAAATTCAGACCAGAGATCTAAGTTGATCTATCATTCCCATACCAAATGCAGTCCTTACTTGCTTTACTTGCTATCTGTCTGTATCAGAACACATGGATGGATGGATGGATGGATGGATGGATGGATGGATGGATAGATAGATAGATAGATAGATAGATAGATAGATAGATAGATAGATAGATTTTTAAAAAGCTGTATATTGTCAATTTTATAAAGAGTCTAAATTTTCAAATTGCCTGGAAGTGATACCTATGACTAAAAATAGCTCAGAGAAATAGACACTATCTGAAAGTCACCTAATATATTTATACTTTGTATTTTCCAAGATCTTTAGAAGCTATAAGATTGGTCTTCAGGTATCTCCCTTTAGGTGAGACCTGAGCAGCTCTGCTAAAGCACATCATAGGATTTCCAACGTGGCACTTGGAGGCAGATTGTTCTTAAAAATGAATTTTATTTTTTTTAATTTTACCTCCTTCATGGTAAAATATGTCCTACAACAATTAAAAATATTTCTAGAATAACTGCTGCATCTCTAAGAGCAATAAATAAGACAAAGACTTACCCTGCAGGACTTTAGCAGACCATAGGCTGGGAAGTGTATATATGCCCCTACTGATCTCTCTCTTTCCATCAGGATTTGGACTTTGACTCCTTGAGCTCTTACACCCCATAAGTGTTACAGGTAGTGCTCAGGAAGCCCTATGCTTTCCATCAACCTTTGTTAAGTCACCTGTTAGTCCAGGGTCAAGTGTTCTGCTATATGAGGTTCTGATACTCACAATGCTTTCATTTTTGTAGCCTGGGAACTAAGGCCCTCGTGGTTTAAGTGCCTGGACAGACACAAAGTCTTGTTTAATGAGAGTTTGAGCCCATCCATCTCAAGATGTCATTTAGGGCTCTTGTTATTGGGTGCTGTCTTGGTTCCTCTGCCCCTCCACTTTCTTAGAGCAAAGCTCGGAGAATTCCAGTGCTCATTATTCCCCATCGTCCCACCAGGATACAGAGCACAACAGGTAATAAAAGTTAATAAAAGATAATACAAAGAAAAATATCTCATACTTGGTAGATAAGGGGAAAATGATGGCAACAGACAAGATGGAAAATATGGAAAGGAGAAAATCACAACATAACACTAAGATTTTTACTATCAGCAATAAGAAAAGGTGATGGACAGGTAGGTTGTCAGCAGTGTGTGTGCATCCCAATGTCTGTGAAAGTCAGTTTATGTGTCAAAACATGATTGAGAAGACAAGGGAGAGATCACAGAATCACAGAATACTAGGATTTGGAAGGAACCTTGAAAGTTCATCCAGTTAGGCCCCCTGCCCAAGCAGGATCATCTAGAGTAAATCACATAGGAACATGTCCAGGTTGGTCTTGAATGTCTCCAGAAAAGGAGACTCCACAAACTCTCTGAGCAGCCTGTCCCAGTGATCTGTCACCCTCACAGTGAAAGTTCCTCCTTATATTAAGATGGAACTTTCTGTGACCCAGTTTGGAACCCTTTCCCCTTGTTCTATCACTGGGAAGAGCCTGGATCCATCCTCCTGACACTCACCCTTTACATATTTATAAACATTAATGAGGTCAACCCTCAGTCTCCTCTTCTCCAAGCTGAAGAGACCCAGCTCCCTCAGCCTGTCCTCATAAGGAAGATGTTCCACTCCCTTAATCATCGTGGTAAATGACAGTGTCTGAAAGGGTGGGAAAGGTAAAATGCATGCACTGCCATTGAGTGGAAAACTGCAGAACATACTTGTGTCGGATAACAGGATCAGTGGGTCAACTTGTAGAAAAATCCTTTGGAAAGTACTCAGAAGCAATAAAAATTATATTTCTGGAGCCTTGTGTATCTTTTCATGTGGGTATTGTCTGGACAGATCATACCTTTCATATGCATGTAGAAAAATCCTATGTTTCAAATTATTTTTCAAAGCAGATGTTTGAAAAGGAATTTCAAAATATTAAGAAAGGAAAATGTTAGAATTTAACTTGGTGGAGTTGAAATCTGAGTGATTTGAGGGATTTCGCTAATTCACATGATTGAAAAGGATCACCTGCCAAACCATGCTTAACACCATTTGATAAAGCATAACTCTCTAAGTAAATGGCTCTGCAAATTTAGCTGGGTAGACTTACACTATTTAAATGAAGGAGATGAGTCATTGATGATACAACGATAAGTAGAAGAAGAAAGGAAACATAGAGATGATTTTTAAAGAAAAAGCCATGGGGACATGGGGATTAGTCAGTCTGTCAGTCTCCCAAAGGAAGCAAAAGAATATTCTGTAAAAATTAGACTGTGCAATACAATAAATGGTCTGAAAGTGAAAGAAAGCATTTCTTCATTGGAAAGGTGCACAGCAGAGAAAAATATAATTTTCTCAGCTCTGATGCTGCAGTTCTTATGCTTCACTTGACAGTTTTCTTTAGCAAATAGATCACATTTGACAGCTATCACAAATCTTGCATGTCCAGACCATTTATGCTAAAACCATGGCTTTTTTTTTTTAATCTGTGGAAACCTATATTATCTTTTATTTTTCCAGGTCTTGTATCTCTGTAGTGCTCATCTCAGTAAAATTACAGCCCTCCTAATGTGAATTAGATCTATATCACATGAATGTTTTAATATTTCCAGATAAAAAAGAAATAAAATCATTGATGTATTTTCATAAATATCTGACTCCCTTTTTCAGCCATCCCTAGCTTTTGAAGAAAAATGAGAAGTTTAGGAATAATTGCTTTTTTGATTGCTAACTAAACAAAATGGTTAAAATAAGAAAATCTTTTTTCCAGCAAAACACCTATACATTCTTTGCCAGTCAGCTAAACATCTAATGGAGACTAAATCAAAATGTTTTCATCTCATTTACTTGGGACTTATTCAACTTTCAATTTACTTTAGGGAACTGAAAAAAACAAATGTCATTTGGAAATGTATGGACTTATTCAAAGCGTTCAGTTTAATTTTTTCTTGCAACCTACCTCTGCCTAATCAAAGCAATGCCAATTTTAACTAGGCCCAGTTTCCTCTTTTATGATTCCACTTTTTTAACATGCTGCAAATAACACTTTTCCCTAGTAACCCACTACCCATTTAAGGCTTTGCCCAGTTTCTCACCCTGGCCCAATGTCAGTCTTTGCCCCGTGAGTCTGAAGTTCTTCAGAAATTTGTTTGGCGGTTGCCTGAATAAAGACAGTAAAAACCTTTGAAAAAGACCCAAACATAAACAAATTTCCCTTTTGAGACCTTTGCCAGGTGAGTTGTGTGTGGTATTCCCTGAAAGTGCTATTTCACATTTTGGAGAATTTTAACTAGAGCTGAAACTAATCCTTTTGTATGGAAAAGATTTTGTACATCTAAAAAGAAGTTCAGTATCTGGGTCTCAATTTTGGCCTGTTCAGGGACCTGCTTGTAAGGGTCCCATGGGGCACAGACAGGGAGGGGCAGTACGTTCAAGAAATTTGGTTGTGCTACCATTCAAAGGGACTGCAATAGGCTGGAGAAATGAGCCAACAAGAATGCTGCAAAAACTCAGTAAAGAGAAATGCAAAATCCTCTACCTGAGCAGAAATAACTCCATGTAAAGCCATGCCATGCATGGGGACCAGTCAGCTGGAGCGCAGCCCTGCAGAAAAGGACCTGGGGTTGGGCTGGTGGGCACCAAGTTGACCACCAGTCAGCAATGCATCCTTACCCTTCCAGCCTCAGGCTCTGTAATTCTGTTCTGAACCAATTTTCATGCCTTCATGAAATACTTTCATGTCACGTTTTCCCCAGTCTTAGTGAAAACTTATCAAATGCCACTCTTGTCAGATCATTGAGGCAAGACCAGCCTAGTCATCAGAAGGGGCTTTCACCCACCCTCTTTCACCTGGTTTTAATTGTGCCAATCTCATGCAATTCTGTGATGCTTCCACACTGGTTACTCTGTAATGCAGATCCTAAGCGCCACAAGCATACGAATCAGAACATTTGTAAGTACAATAAGCCTTGCAGAGAATTTCTAATGCTGTGGACTGATCAAAAGATGTCTTTCATTGTGCAGCTGAGAATACTGCAATTCAAGAGAAATTAAAGTCTTCAAAGTTGTGGCTGTGCAGTTTAACAGATGGGCTTCTTCAAAGATTTATTATTAGTCTAACAGGAATGATAAATACCAGAGTGAGAACTGAACAACGAAAACACACACCTGCCAGTTTACATCCATCAGAAATATGGTCAGCTCCCTGCAGCAAAGGCAATGGAAAAACCCCTTCCTGCTGGCTAAAGAAAGCAATATTAAGCACCTTGTCTTGATAGGTGAGGCATAATGGTTGTTTGCACAAGATAAGTCATTAAAGCAAATGAGATGTAATTCAGTTTCATTACATTTTTTAGAAGAAACACCAATGCAAACACATTTTTATGCAGAGGTGGTCACTCTGGGGAACAAGGAATATTTAGAACCGAGGATTATCTTACAGTAGAACATGTCAGACTCTTTCCAGTACCACTCTTCATCCTCACATCCCTGCACAACTCATGTCTGCTTCTGATGCTCAGATTACTTTTGGGCTGACACTCACTAGAGAGCAGTGGCTTGTTTTAGGACTGCAAATCCAAAGCAGCAAATCCAAAACATACAGAAAGAGAATGTAACAACAAGGCACTTTTAGATATACCAAGGGCAAACAGATGCCATCTGAAAAGAAACCTGAACACCATAAGCTTCTCTGAAACCACCTCCTGCATCAGGCTTAGAAGAGCCCATGCTGACAGCTATGCTGCTGTGGTTGCACAGCCGTCAGTGCCCTCACCACTTCAGTTAGCACTAGCTGCAGCATTTGCATGTGTTGAAATCTCACCATCAACTGCAGTAGCAATATAACACAACCATAAAAATCGCTATACATAGGAGGGCAAAGAGTAAGAGCAGGGGAACAGCCATGTAAAACATTTATGTTGGACCTTCCTGTGCATGGGCTTGAAGGTCTTTGACAAGGAACAGGCTTAGTGCTACTGATGGGACTGTAATTTCTACCAGACCAGATAGGTCCCAAAGCAAGAGACAATGATGTTAACTCCCTGCTGAGCTCGTTGTTATTCCTTTCATAGAGTTCTGTGCAGTGATTTGCTGCATTTCACCTCTTGGTAGCATGTTGGAGCTTTCACTTGAATATTTTAGCTGAGGTTTAGTTGGCCTCACTTTGTTTTCTCTTCACCACTTTTCATATTCTGTTGTTCTTCCCTTCCTTCCCAAGGCCTTGCTGTACCACTGAGCATTAAGCCTTTCCCTCCTTTAGAAGCAAAGGGGAGTTTGCCTAGAAAGTGATGATTTTTCTTGCCTAGCATGGATCTTCTCTCTTAGTTCTAAAAGAAAACCTCCGCAAAAATGTACATTTTTTCGCTCCCCTTCCAGAGATGTATTGTTTGTCACAAGTTCCAGCATCAGTGCCTTGTTTATACAGCACAGCAGCTCTGAGTTTCCCAGTAAAACTGGGTTATGTTGTGTTTGCAGCACACAGAATGACACTGTCCTGGCTCTGCACTACCTACATTTTAGACCAAGGGAGACACAGATGGTGGGTTATGAAGCTGCAGTCACAGCTACTCCATATGATTCTGGTCCATGACTGGAGTCTGGAGGAGCCAGGGATTACAAAGTTTTTTAAGAGCTTGGGCACAGAGAAGTTTACCCACAGCACAGAGGGGTTCTGCACACAAGCATAGCTCATGCTCTAACTCAGCTGGAAATACCAGCCTGGTGCTGTGCTGGAGATGTTCCCTCTTAGTGAGAGGCTAAATCCTCCTGGAAAGCCACAGCGTTTCTGATTTGAGCTGCCTTGCATCCAGAAGGTTTAGCATGCTTTCTCAATGGCTGTGAGAGACCACGCAAGCATCCTCTGCCAGTTAGGACAAGCAGCCCCTTGGCTCTCACTGTCCACCTGCATAACAGAAATAAATTGCCCTCTTATGTTTTGGAGGTCCTCTAAGGATTTCCACATTGAAGATTTTTATACACTCAATTACTATGGTAATATGAATATGATTGATAAGAATAATATTTTATTATTATCAGTGAAATGGCATTAAAATGCTGTAAGGCCTCACTGAGCTGCAGACATTGAAAATTCAGAGCTTTATATTTGATTTTGTAGTTGGCCAAGAACTAGTTGTCTCCAAGTCCTGAGGTGTGGGACTCCAGGCATATCAGGAGTGCTGTGCCCTTCTGTCTCTAGTGTGGCTGTGGACATTCATGTTCATACACGGCATGGCAGTTGTGTGCGTTTTTGCATGAATCCTGGCAGAAAGCAGAGGCTGCCATTTGACAAAGAAGAGGATAGTAAATTACAGGGTGAAATAAATTTCCAACAAGGCACATCTCTTGGTATTATCTGCACTGACCATAGCCATAGTCCACAAGGGCAAGAAGGATGTTTGGTGCCTGAGGGATTGTGTGGTGCTGAACTCACTTTCCCCGTCATGTGAGAAAAAGGGGAGAGGGGGAAAAAATTTGCTCAGGTTTGTGTGTAGCTGGGCAATTTTCACACATACTTTCAACTAAGTGGTTTCCATCACCTGAAAGCTGAGTGCTGCAGTGGCTGGCATTATGCTGGACCTCCCATCCCCACAATGTGTTTTCTCTGTCCAACACTGTCATTCTGCTCCTTTATGGATAGGAAGTTTCCCATAAATTAACATTAGATGGGCTTTTTTTTAGCTGGGTTTAAATAATTTTTGTTTGGACCAGCTTTGTCACAGTCCTCGCTGTTCAAGCAGGGATTCCTTATTAAGGTTATCACAAGTGGGGGGGAAGAATAAGAAAAGAAAGCTTTGTGCAAACAGTGCAGGTAGGGAGAGCAAATGAAATTGGCTAGTTGAACTTACAGCTGCTCCTTGCCTTTGGAGGAGAAGAAAAAAAAAAAGGCATGTGAAGAAAAAGCCCATAAATTCCTGAAGAACATTGTATATTTATATTGTATATATATTGTATATGACATTGTATATCCTGGGCAGTTCTCTACAGCCACAGTCATATTTGGAAGGTGAGCATGCGATACTTTCACTGGAGAGGAAGCAACAGGACACATAGAATGAGGAAGTTATGAACAGATGTTAAAAATTACTTTCATAGAAAATGAAAGATTAATTTGCTCTGCATAAAGAGAAACCTATGAACCTGAAGAGATCTAGTCTTCTTATCTAAACTATCTAAAGTCTATCTAAGTCTAAGTCTATCTTATCTTGAGGTCTGGCAAGTCACAAGCCACCACAGTGACCCATTCTAAGTGGTGTATTTCTAGCAGTGCACTATTTAAAGATATATTCTTTACATTTTCTTTGGCTATTAGATTTTCCACACAATGTCTACAGTTTCCAGCAAGCAATGCAGACACAGTTTTAATATAAACTGAAGTAAATGCTACTTTATTCCTATTGTCTCCTACCTAATCTATTTAATAAAATAGCTGTTATTTTTTAAGGCGCCTCATATATTCTGAGAACAGTAGTCTCAGAACAAGAAGGGGGAAAAAACCCTGCTTTCTTCAGGAGAATGAATATATCACTAGGGGTCTCTGTTAATTTTCATCAAGAAGTGGAAAGAGATTTGTTGACGAGAAAAAGAGCATTCAGTGGCTCTTGGAAATGTGAAAGTAGATCCCAAGTATAACCAGTAATCTTCCTAGGTCGCAGTCAGTAATACTGGTCTGAACCCAGAGCATGCAGTTTGCTGAGCAGAGGGGCCATTTTAATTTAAGTATCCTTGGGGAACCTTTAATACCTATAAAACCTATTAAAAGTTCATAATCCCTCAGGCTCCATGTGCTTTACAGTATTCAACAATTGTGTGTCCTATAAATCAGTAAGCCTTGATGCGATTTGAAAAGCCCTGGATGGAGTTTTTAAGAGAGATGGTTGTGTGTTTTTGGCTCTTATTCCTGTTTCCAGATGGTAACATGCATTTAAAAATACTGCATACATTTCTACCCAAAATATAAACAAATAAACAAAACCTGTGCAAAAAATGCTCCAACATTTACAAAAACCACACAGCAGAAGTTAAGAAATGTGAGAATGAAAGGTCACCGTGTAGCCAAATCACAGACTATCCATTAGCTGGGAAACTGTAATCAGAATTTTAAACAGCCTTTGCACCTCTTCTCTGGATTTCTTATGCATGAGTGATTAAATTTGTATAAAGGTTTCATAAGGATTGAAAATACCTCTGATCTCTATCTGTAATGGAAAGAATTTTTTGCTGAGCCACCCCTAGCTTTTTCACAGTGGCAGCAGAGCAGCTGTCAATCAACCTCAGCCAAAGGTCTGTGTCTTCTTGTTTTCAGTGAATGGTTACTGCCAAAGTCATATTACCATCCCCATGACATCACATACTCCAGGAAGGAGTGGAAGCCCCTGCCCACCTTCCCAGCCTGACAAGCCATCCTATTTCTTGGTGGATACTTGGGTTCACCTCTGTGCTCTTTTGCCCATAGTTTTGCTTCACCTGCACAAAGCAATCCCAGGTGAGTTCAAGGTAAGCCCAGGTAAGTTCAAGGGACTCCCTTCCCACTAAGCTAGTACCACTTATCACTATCTCTCCCTGGAACAGTTCGTTGCAAATCTGAAACCATTTATATATTAAAGGCTTACCCCTGGTTCCATCTTCTTGCAGCCACACTCAGAGCAGCCTCGGGGCAGGCCTGGAAAGATTGACTACACATATTTGTAGAATCAGTTCCTTTCATAATAACTCACTTTTGGAAATTTGGGTTAATCTGAAGCACAGTCATATAAACTTTCGTTTCCTGGAATCTTTAGACAAAAATACTTTCTCATGTTATACGGTTTAGCTTTTGTTTATGATGCTGAACACAAATTTCCATAATGGCATTGATATATCACTGTCTACAAGTCATTGCCATGACTGAGTTATTTATGTCCCTAAATATTTACATATTCCATTTCAGCCAGAAACTATTTATCAAACAAAGGCAATCACTGTGAAACAAAGTCAGCTTTTTGCTTGTGAAGAATGATACAAATATAAGCACTCTCTTCCTTCTGACTACACATTAATCTTCTATGAAATAAAAAACTCTGTCCCTTCCTCCAAGCCAGGAGCAGCAAAATAATTTCAGGCTGCTTTTCTGAAGTACCCCGCACAAAATTGTTCTTTTGAGAAATCCTGGCCAACATATTTAGTGACATATCCATATTTCACAGAATGATAGATCCCTATTAAACATACCTAGAAGCAGCATGAGAAATAGAGTATAAATATATTAAAATATTATATCAAAATCGTTTATTTGATAACAATCTTGCCTTCAAATGGCAGCGTTATTTATTACTGAACATTCAAATGTCATCGCATTTCACTGGCCAAGTTGATTTTTTTTTACCTTTTTCTTTAAAAAAAGGGATGAAAAGTTCATCAAGATCTTTGTGAAGCTCCAGAGAATAAGACTGAATTCATTGGAGTGGGGCCTCGCTTTTGTTCTGCCTCAATACAGTCTGCGGTCACCCTGCAGATCCTAAGCCTAACTGATGTCTCCAGGCTGATGTTACCACTAATAATTTCAACATGGTTTGCCTGGACCATCACATCCAGGCCTTCTGTTGTTTGACCTGCTGTATACAAATCTCCTTTCTGCAGAGACTGCCCAAGATCTCCCGAGTTCATCCCTCTGTGCTACGGTGAGATCAGCCTTACCTAAATTATTCCCCACAGGCTTTTATCTAGCTAATTCTTAAAAATCTCAGTAATAGAAGCCACCTCAACTGTAACACCAGTAATAACACACTCTCTCATTAACAGCAGTGTTAAACTTTGCATTTATAATAGGTGCTATAGTCATATTGATAGAAGTTAAGCATATAAAAATCACTTAAAACTTAAATGAGGTGCATTATTTCAGACTTATTTCAAAAAGAAATCTTGGCATACAAATGTGCACTTAGCAATTGCTGCTATTTCAGCACCTCTTTCTGGCAACTAAGATTCCCCAGCTACATCTATCTGCATCAGGCCCTGCTCCCAAGACTAACACTTACCCCACTGTGAAAAACACACAAGGTACCTGTGGCTCTAACTAAAATCACAATAACTGAAAATATGCAAAACAGTCCCACACTATACAGTTCATGGGCAGACCGATACAAGTTATTTATCCACTTACAATACTCTTTTACTGATTAGCATATGAGTCACATATACATTTCTGGATTTTATTGCCATCTTGGCTGAAACAGTATGTGTCAGCCTAAAAGTAGCCATGGCTGGGGATGGTCCTTTGCCAGGTCCTGCCATGGGCCAGCCACTCTGGCTTGCAGCAGGCTCTTTGCTGTAGACCCCTTCTAAATTGCACAACAGCACCTGTGAGTTACCATCTCTCCCATACTGACACTGCATGCAGCAGAAACTGGAAAACAAGGCGGCCTTTGCTGTGAGCAGATGACATCCGTCCCTGCAGAGCTCCAGATGCACAAAGCAGCAGATAAAATGAAACCAAGAAGTCAATGGGCTTTGAAACCCTGAGAGCTGCTGCTGCCAACTTGTAAACACAAGATGTGTGTTTGTGGTGGGAAGTCATGGGTCATGATACGGAGCTGAAAGAAATGCTACCTCTAAGGATACATGAGCAGCAGTATAATTAGAGGCAGCATTTCTTCCAGCTCAGTATAAGACCATCACTCTATACAGGCTCAAGTCTTAAAATACAGATTGGACTTTCTGCTACCCCAAGAAAGTGGAGGCACCGACTTGGGATTTTTGTCCAAGACGTACTCAGAAAAGCAAGAACCCACCAGGCAGTGGTGGAAGAGGTATGGACCACTACAAGAAATAACAGCTTTTCCAATGCCCAGCGGCAACACTGGTATCTCTACCAGTTTCAGAAAGCCAATCACCTCCAAAGCATCTTGGGGCTGGTTTACTTAAGCTGAACCACACAACTTAGTTTTTAAGTCTCAGCCATATCGTCGTAGCCACATAACTTTTAATTACAACCCAAATCTATTAATGGACTTTTGTATTGCTCTTCATCTCCCGCAGTGCACAGGCAGCTGAGCTAATCCGAACTATTTCAGATCTATTTTAGCTGTGATGTTGTTGCACACAAGTAGGGGAGGAAAGATTATGTGACCTATCTAGACAGCTCAGCCTTGAAATAATTACCTCCAGGGAACAGCAGCTAAGGACAGTTTTCCTTAAATTGTTCACACTGGTTATGTGATAGGAACTGTCTCTTTGTCCTGGATTAGCAGGCGGATTGGGAACATTTGGAAATATAGATTATGTGAATGCTGCTTGTTATTTTTTTTTTTCCTAAATCTGTCTGTAAAAGGAAGATTTGGGAAACTACCTGAGCAAGAGACCAACACAGGCAGTCTGAAGCCATGCCATGCAGTGCTGACACACGTCATGCCATTCTGATTAGCAACACACCAAACCTAAAGGTCTTGGTCAGGCTCCTTGGCTCAGAGGAATTAGTTAACAGTCAATGCTGCTGAGCTGTATGATAACATAGTGCAGGCCCCATTTCTCTTGTAGTAATGTGTACCAAATGCAGCGATCCCCTAGTTCTTCTAAATCTACTTTTCAGGAACTAAAGAAAAAGTACATTCTCAAGCTCACAATGAAATTTTGTTTGTTCTGGTAAAACAGCAAAGGATAAAGCAGGCTTATCTGTAAACAATTTCTTTTTCTTTTATCAGTTCTACGTTTTCCACAGATTGCCTGTCACAATAGCAGAAAGGCACCGCTAAAAGAAAAGAAGAAAAACAGAGCCTGACTCACATATTGGACTGCTGAGATAACACTGCAGAAATGGGTTCAGGGTGAAAAAAAAAAAAAAGGCAAGATAATGTATCAGAAATTCATCTTGCTGGGGCTGCAACTTGCCTTATTTGGTGATCCCAAAATACCTTACACTTTAGATTACCTTCTAATTAAAAACAACTCCACAAAGCCAATGAGTGTGTAATGTTGGCAATGAGTACATGCTAGCCCAACATCCTAGAAGATCTGATTACCTCCTGCCCTTAATTCATCAGCTACGGAAGCCCGGAGTGTCGGTACAGTTCCCTAAAGCAGGCACACGGGTACGTTCACGCGAACAAAACGCTGTTACCAATCCGTCAGCCAGCTCCCCGCAGAAGCACTGGCCTAGCCCCGGCTCCGCTAACACGCATGGTGCTCTCTGTGCGGGCGGGTGGCCCCACGCAGGGTGAGAGGCAGGGGCTGTGAGCTGCCCTCCGTGACCAGCCTAGTCCGGTGGATGACAGTGCCGGGCAGGCAGTGCTGGGATGGCAGAACTAGGGCAGGTATGTCCTAAATGCAATTAATTAGCCCGGCTGGTAGGGTAAGCGTGCAGCAGTTCAGTGGCAGACAGAGCTGGGTTTCCTGACTTCTCAAATACCCATCAAACGTGCCCTCCGTCAGGATTTGGAAAATATGCTGTGGTTGTACACTGCATGGCACTCACAGCCTGCCGCCTCTGTCACAAAGATAGCACCACAGCACAGGTTGTGCGGGAACAGGAGAGGTTTTCTGGCTTTGTTAATTAGAAGTGGTGAATTACAGATGACTGAAGCAATGATTCTACTAATTTTACTGGAAACACATTTAAATGTGTTTCTTAGGTTTTCAATACATCTATCAAAGTTGATCAACAATACCATGAAAAATTTGACAAAAATTAATGGGACAGCACCTTCCTTCTAGTGCTATTTTTGTCATGTGGCTTTTCTATGTAACACTAAGACTGTTTGCCACTGAAAGAGGAAATCAAAATGCCTCTTTTTCCCCCCCTACTAAATACATCTGAAAAATACATCTCACCTTTCACTGCACATTGAGGTAACATACATTACGTCTTGTTGAGATAGTTTTCTCTAAAACACAGGAAACAAAAATCACTTAAAATAATGATCTAAAATTATTAATTCACAGTAGTTCATGTTGACATTTTAATGGAACTATAATGAAAGTGGAAATAAAAATTCACCTCGTCAAGGCTAATAGTAATAATTGGAAGCAATTACCTCAGTTTACACATTTATAGAAAGTATTTCTTATATGAAAATATTTTAAAGCATGAAATTAAAGAGCATGTTTAAACTATGTTATATAGTTAGATTATAAATATGTATCATGCTATATAATACAGTGTATATATATATCGTAAAATAGAGGCACCAAGTTTTAAAAACCTGAAAATTTAATATTCCCAATGTCAAAAATTCATGATAAATATAGGTTTAAGCATGGTTCAGTAGGTTCAAAGGTAATAAATTAACCCTCGGTAGAAAGGGAGACTGGCTTAAGAAGAAGAGACTATATGAAAACACTCTTCTGTTCAGAGTGCTTTCTGACTTTTAAATTTTTATGCTGTGAACTGCTCTCAGCCCACCTGAGTGGATTACTGAGACTGCAGTTTAGCCCTTGACATGCTATGGGCTCTTCACAACAAAGGAGTGAAACAACCATCAGCAAGCAGAAAGCATGCCCTGCCGCTGAAGCCTCCGGTGCTGACGGCTGACAATCAGTGCTGAGCGGGGCAGGAATGTCCATGAACTAAATAAAGAGGAGAGAGAAGAGAACAGAGGATACCGTGCGAAAGCCTGCCCAATTCTTGTTTTGAGAGGTTGAACAATTTTTCCAATTATTCCCAGAGACATACTGGTACTAAAACCTTTGCCCTATTAAATCCACACTGGTTTTCCAATTTTGACATGCTGAAATTTTAGCAGTTCCTACTAAATCTGCGGGTTTCTTTCTCCCTCCCATCTTCCCAGCTTCTAATCTATTGGGTTTTATTTGGGCAAAAGGGTCGGATTACACCCTGCCATGGCTGGAGGAAAGCTGGTTCAAAAGGTTAAGTCCCCCGGTTCAGCAGGAGTTTCTCACCACCACCACCACCACCTCCCTGGGAAATGCCAGCACCCTTTCCATTCACCTGCTGTAAACAGCTCATCTGACTGCTCCCTAACCTGATTCAGTCAAACCCGTCAGGTTCAGCTAAAACATGTTAATGTTTACTTAAGCAAAGGTCTCACCCGGTGCTCATCTAGGCCAGGGAGTTGTCAATCCCAGACCCTTTCTCTCTCCATCACCACTTTCACACTATCTCCCTACCAGAGGTTAGTACCTCCTGAGATCTGCCAATTGAAGTGCTGGGTTTTCCTCCATATGGGTCATTTCAGAGTTTTGAGTGTGTGGCAGTACAACTAAAGAAGGAACCAGCCCAAAACAGAGGTAAGGGGAGGAGGATGACTTTTGGCCAAGGGTTGGAACATGCATCCTCATAGGTAAGTGTAGGTAACAGCCAGAACTGCTTCACTCAGACTTTCCACTGCTTCAGTATAGTTGCAACACACCTTCTGATCCAGATCGCTCCAAGTCAGCCCTGCTGTGTCTCGATGCTGGGGTAACAGGCTGTGTGATACTCTGAATCGCCCAAACACAGCCCGCTCAAGAAGAAATTGGAAAGGTTTTATAGTTGCCTCCACGGAAGTGACACGATCCTTCTCTTGCCTTCATCCCACACAGTCGTAACTGGGTTTTAATGATCACAGATGTCAGCCTTCAGAGCTAGCCCCTGATTTTAAGATTAATTTTCATATGTATATCTTTAACAGAACAATCACCTTCATTTTTAAATTATTTAAAGGCTCTTGGATGAACCTGCCAATATGACATTTTGCTGGGAAAAGAAAGAGAAAACCTAAAGAGCTAATAATACTGACTGAAGGACCTGATGTAACCTTGTTGCCCAGCAAATACCCATCTGCCATTGCTAGTAACAAGCCTCGGCCTGATGGCCGAGGCTTGTTACTAGCAATGAGCCTCACTTGCTTGCAAAGCAAGTGAGGCTCATTGGAGCTTGGCTTGGCTTGGCCTGCCCAGAACTTTGTTTAAGCATGTTTAGCTGTAAGAACATCTGTTTTTTCTAATGTCCAGGTGGCCAATTCCTAAATTATTTGAATAATCTCTCTAATAATAATATTCAGAGAGTATAATTGATTTTTTACAGTGCTAGGAGCAATAAGTAGCTATTGGGCGTAGAGTGAAACATTCATGACCCCACACAATGATGTCGTGAAGTGGAATGCAGCACAATGTGATCACAGTGGGGCCCAGGATGGGGTGCAGACTATCGCAGGCAGAAGATGACAATGGAGTGGGCCCGCAGGACAAGCAGGCTATGAGCCACCCACAGCAGCTCTGTTAAAGATGGGAAGGATTTGGAACTGTGTGAAATGGGTTTCAGCTACAGTGAAGTGAAGAAATGGCACATACCCTGCACTGCTCAAGGGATATTGACATGCAATGTGAAATTACATCAGGGAAGACAGAAAAAGGCCTTAAGCATGGTAGAAGATGCATAGAAATGCTCTTAACAATAGTCACAGCTGGGCTCTGGTGTGATGCAGAACAAATTGTCATGATACTCCTGTTGGCAAAGCAGAGGAAGAAATCCCTGCCATCAGTCACATTGTTCCCAGAAAGGACCTGGAACATGATAGTTGGGCACACCACCACCACCACCATCCTCTGGGGCTGAAGCATCAACCTTGAATCTAGAGGGAGCACAAAGGTGAGTGTAACAGCAGAGAAAGGGAAAACACTAGGATCTATGAGTCCTAGGAACAATTCCATTTATCATTAATTAGACTTCTGCAATACTACTCTTTATCACTTGACCTATCACAATTAGACTTGTGGTAGTAATAACACTTTGATTAGACTGTTCAGATTTCAAGTACACTAACAATAAATTATTTCCATATACATATTTCTCTTCACCCATAAAAAGGGATTTTAAGTGTAACACCGAAGATGCAGTGGCTATTTATAAGGTAGCCAGGTTAGAAATGCAGCAGCTACTTCTGTCTATAGGGTAGCTGTTACGTTGAGGCAGTAAAGTAGGAAAGGACTATAGTTATTATGCAGTCCCAAAGAAAAGAAATTTTGGGGAAAGAATTAATCCTCTCTCTGGAGTTCAAGGACAAAATAAGATATCTCCAAATCTTTAGAAGTGAAAGCTATTTGAGAAGAGTTATGGCTTTGTACTTTTCTGTGTTTTTGTGGTCCCTGTCCCTGTCACTAGTTCTATTTTATTTTAGTAAGACCTATTTCTTAATTTATAGGGTGTGTGTTTGCAGCCTGATCTGATACTGTGTCCCCAGAAGAGAAACACAACCAAAGGCAGTGCCCAACAGCTGACCTCCCAGTGCTACCCAAGGGTTACTTTATATCTTACAGATCTGAGTTTAGCATCTCCACTCCTGACTATAACTCCTCAGTATTGTCAGGTTTGCTTGTACTCAGCTGCTTGCCCAAAAAAAAGAGGAATCAGACTTAAATCTTTATTCAAGGTTTCCTTGCAATTTAAACCAAAATATCAAAGAGGTATGCTTTTCTAATTAAGGCATGAATTTTAACAGGCAAAAGTGATTTTCTGTGCTACTCTGTAAAATAGATAAAAAATATAGCAACCGCTTAGCTGTGTGATGCAAGTTCTGTGCTTGACAGCCAAAAGGGAATTGCTCTCATACTTGCCATTCCTTTCCTGAGCAATTTGTTGCTGCTAACTTTTGTACTGCTTTTTTTGGTTTTTTTTTGTTTCCCCTGCTGAAATCAGTATGGTAGAGCACAAAACAAGCCAGGCTGCCAGCACTAAGGAGGCAGAACACATATCACTAAAGAAAAAATAATCCTGAAAAATATAGTTAAACCAAGATATATTTCCAAAGCTTGATCAGCACAGAATAAATACATGGAGGTATTTCACGAGAGGATCTGACTCTCAGAATAGTTATCCTGGAACAGCCCCTAGCAGCAGACATCATGGTTTCATCTACACCGTGTAGGAGAGGCAGGCTTGCAGTCAGATCCACAAGCTGTCACAAACCTCAGACTGCTCTCAGTTTCTAAAATACATCTTGATGTACCTTGGCAGTTTACAGCCAGCTTAAAATTCCATCCTCCTCCACCCGTAACTCCAGTGTTAAATGTTTACTGACAAACTAATTCACCCACTCTCCCACATCCCCCTCCCAGCTGTATTAAGGCCCCAACTCCGCTTCATGAAGTTTTCCATACTTTGGCTATTTCTTTTCAGTTTCTTTGTTATACTTCAGGTGACAACAGTTTTATCCTCACTTAACCATTCCATGCAGAACCTAAAAGGAATGTTTTCCCATGTTAAGATCTGTCACTTAACCCACTTAATCTACATGCTAAGGACTACCAGAAATGGTCTGCCCACTCAGCATACATCCCAGCTCTGTCCTACATGAACCTTTCCATTCAGCTTAAAGAGCACATGATGAAAATTATGTAATGTACGTAAGGAGAAGAAAGAAGAGGGGATACATGCTCAGAAAGCCATCAGGATTCCTTCTTAGAAATCACAGAATATTAGGAGCTGGAAGAGATCTCGAAAGATCACTAAGTCCAACCTCCCTGTTCAAGCAGGATCCTCTAGAGTAGATCCCATAGGAACATGTCCAGATTGGTCTTGAATGTCTCCAGAGAAGGAGACTCAGGAACCTCTCTGGGCAGCCTGTTCCAGTAATCCATCACTCTCACAGTGAAAAAGTTCCTCCTTATATTAAGATGGAACTTTCTATGTTCCAGTTTGGAACCATTTCCCCTTGTTCTATCACTGGCCATCACTGAGAACAGCCTGGATCCATCCTCCTGACACTCACCCTTTACATATTTATAAACATTAATGAGGTCACCCCTCAGCCTCCTCTTCTCTAGGCTGAAGAGACCCAGCTCCCTCAGCCTGTCCTCATAAGGAAGATGTTCCACTCCCTTAATCATCGTGGTGGCCCTGCGCTGGACTCTCTCAAGGAGAGAGTGTCCTTCTGGAACTGAGGGGCACAGAACTGGATGCAGTGGTTAAGAAAGCCAAGAAAGTAGAAGAGCTATACATATTTGTTGCTGCTTCTCAGCAGAGACACTTGTTGGCTGGAGCAGTAGAGCAACATCACTACAAGCTCTGGGAAAAAAAATCACTTGCAGTGCTGACAGACATAACGCATTTTAGATGAGTGAAGACAAATTTAACACTTGTGGAAGTTGAAAGTGAACACAAGAGCTAGTGTGTAGGCCTAACAATTACTGTTTACCTCATGGGAAAGTCCACAGACATCTTCTCTTAGTACAGCCTGAGGTTCCTCCAGGCAGGTTTACCAGGAACCACATTCAGGCTTGCAAAGGCAATGTGGCTAAATGACACTGCACTTCAAACTGACCCCAGCTTCAAATCATCTCTACTGCAGCCATCTCAGTACAGTAGAGACCATCTGAAACATCCTTTTAGGTATTTTTAGTTTACCCAAATGAGAGGGATCACACTACTTATATGCATATTGAGAAACTGCAATCTTATCTACAACAGAGTCTGCAGAAACTATGATCTCCTAACGTAAAGGAACATCAAATCAAAGTGACCCATGTGGAAATTTACAAAGACAGAATAGACTGGTTTTTATATGATTGAATAACACTTTGTACAGAACTGAGTAAAAATGTGGGGTAAAGTGAGATGGCCACAAGGGCTCCAGTGAAAGAACTCAGTGCTTGGCTTCTTTTTTTTTAATTAGGTCATTCAAAAAAGTTCTGAATGAGTCAGAGGACACCTCCTTTCTTCTGAGACAACGAATCCATTAGAAGCCAACAATTTGGGCAGGACTCTAGTCTTGCTGAAGAGTTTTGCTTTTTTGGAAACCTGAAGATACGTGAGCTTAGAAAAGGCCGGCAAGTTTCCAAAGGCCATGTGGGTAGGTACCACCTAGAAATAAATGCTTTCAGTGTTTGGTTTCTAGAAGCAGTAGCTGTGTGAAATGAAAGCAAGTAGGGCTGAAAAAAGATATACTATTTCTTTTTATATGACTATTATTTTGCATCATCTATCCAACAGCACCTGTGTTTCTCCCTAGTGTGTTACGCAGATATTCTTTGATCTACCAGCAAATTGAACTCAAGCTGGTTAAAGTATATGTTTTCTTATCTTTCATAGGGAAAAAAAGAAAAAAAAATAATCAAACTTTCTTCAGAAAGTAGAAAAATTCAGCAGGAAAAAATAAGGAAAACAAGTGTTTGCAACAAACTTTACATGTGGCTCTATTACAAAGACTGCTAAACACGCAGTCTCACTGTAATATTAAAACCTGCTGTATCCCACAAATACAGCCCTTCTTATCAACTTGTTTTGCTTCCAGGCAATGGAAGGCATCCCAGAAATTTCTCCTGAATCAGTACAGACCATCTCGGAATCACTATAGGCAGCGGCTAGAAAACTGCTACCAGAGCTGAAAGTGTAATAAAGCATATAGATAAGCCAGGGGAAAAACATTTCCCTCCTCTTGCAAGCTGTGACAAAGCAGAAAACAAAGAACTCTCAGAAAAGTAGTCATTGTCCATCCAAGATTTGCCCCGGTCTCTCTTCTCTGATTCTGAAATTATGCATCTCTGGTACATAAACAGGGAATTTTTAAGTCTCTAAACCAAATTAGTCCTGCAGCCCTTGCTGCTACTGTAATAATAAAACCCCCATAACAATTGCTGATAAACATACCAGATAGGTCTTTAAAAATAGAAGGAAACCTCACCTTTGTTGTAGTAAAATGTCAGCCTCATGTGTACCTGAAAAAGTCAAGACTAGCGATGCTTACTGCCAAGCCACAAAAATTACTGAAATTGTGGTTTGTAGCTAGTGTCTCCACAGACATTTACTGTATTCTTATAGCAAATGAAAAATTAGTGCAAGAGCTGTAGTTCTCAAAAGCTAAATAAAATATTTTATTGGTAATGTCTAACGCATTAGGGCTCTGTTTAATGTAAATAAATGTATCAAAATTTGGCTGTTGCCAATAGCAGCAACAACATCTGAAGGGAAAGCTCATATTCCCTGTCACTTTACCAAGACACTTTGATGCTGTACTAGAATTACTTCTAATTAGCACAGGTGTGACTGAGAAGAAAATGAGGCTTCATCTCTAACATGGATCTAAACATATTGCTGGTGCTTAACATATAAGATAAGCATAGTTAAGAGAAATGAATTTTCTTCGTCTATACAACCAGTCTTACTAAATACATCCTTCTAAATGTCAGGCTCCCTGATGAAGTAAACACAGTGTGAGTCATAAGCTTCTTTAAATGCAAAGCCTGAAGAAACTGGAAATTACTTTTAATTTTCTCTTTAACGGTACTGAAGAGCGCATATCTGTAAGATGACCGAGTCTGACACCTGAGGCAGATGCACAGATGCAGCTTCTTATTGTCTGTAAATCATTGCCCATTCAGTATTTCTTATTCTAGTACCTCATCATAGTTTTTTTTTTCCCTCTCAGAATTCAATAAATCATATCATGAGATTTAATCATAGCCTTCTGTATGAGTTATGAAATAATCATTGTCTGCTGCATTATTTCTCCTTGATAACTTTGTTGCATAGTGAAACTCCATACAATGTCCTTTGCTTCAAATAGCTAATTCTTTATTAACAGAGAAACAACAGCAGCAGCCCATAATAATCCTTTTCATTATGCTCCAACACCCCACAAAGTCCTTGATGTTTCTTGTATTGTGAGACTCAGACACCCAGGACGAAGACTTTTCATGAGCCTGCCAAGAAAAGAAGTGGGGGATGGCCAGGGAGACAGAAAAGGAAAAATTAATTACCAGAGATTAAACCTGGAATTTAGCATCAAGGAGTAGAAAAATTATTCTTTTTCTGGGACCAATTTCTAGAGTTGATCCAAAGCACAGTGGCCACTGAATCTGAACAGGAAGACCCAATTAGCTGCTTGTTCATCTTTATCTTCCAGGGTGAGGAAGAAGATACCCTCAGAGCTTGCTCCCCTCATAGGCTGGAATCTCACCACCTCCAAAACAGCTTCCACACCTCAAAACAATATAGGTGAAATGAAGATGTCTGAGTCCAACCACACTGCAAGCAGTCACCTGCAGGTCTGCAGGAGACAATGAAACAGGGGAGAAGTTAGGTCAAGCACTGACCGCCTCATTGCACGCGCAATCCCCGTAAAAGGCAGTGGAAGGATCTGAGCTACAAAACTCTGTCCTTAAAGTTTGCATGGATGCCTAAGTATCATACTAGACAGATACACTAACTGGCAAGAAAAAGGACCTTTCAGTGAATCTAGTAGAAAAGTTACTAAAGAAAGAGGAAAGACAAAACCAGACAGCTAAATCTTATTTACAAACACTTATCTGTCTCCCCAGCTTTGTTTCTGGAGGATGTTTTAGATTCAATTGTGTGTGTTTGAGTTCCTCTTGTTCCTTTAATGGGTTGGTTTATGCTGGCTCATTCTACTTTTATTGTTGCTCTTGCTGTTTTTTTCACTGTCTGCTTCCAAGTACTCCATGTATATTTGACCATTTTCCAGTGGATAACTCTGCACCGTGCAAATCAGGTGCTTTATAATTTAAGAGTCTTCTGAAAGATAACCATGTTTTTTTTTTCCCCAGGTACACTTGGGAAGCTCAAACTCTACAGAGTCCTTTGGTTCTACAGTGAGAGACGGGATGTCTGAAACATCAAGAAACTATTTAAGGAAACACCAGATTTAGTTGGTTCATGGAAACAGTCTTCAGTTACGGAAGGACAGGACAACTGGCTACACTATCTTCTGTCTCCACTGTATCTCTCATATGAAGCATGAAATCCACTTTCTGGCACTGATTTCTCTCCCCCACCCTCACCTTAAAGTGACTTTCTGCTGCTGGAACTCCATTACCTTCAACTAAGATTTACCCCACACAGGAGAGGAGGAACCACAGAGGGGATGAATTTCTCTCTAGCTTTAGCAGAAGGCATTGCCGTTGATCTCACTTTGCAGTGACATCAGAAGCCAGCTGTGGTTACCCCTTGCATGCCATCACAGAGTTAAAATACTTTGATGTTTGGTAATAAAAGTCATAATTTACACAGATGGCCTTTCAAAAATCTATTCACCAAAGAGGCTTAGAAGTTTTTTCTGCATCAGCGGAAAAACCCTGAAAGAATCAGATGCCTCCTCATTTCACAGCTACCATGAGACATATGGGGAATCAAATCAAAACTGACCATGACATACAGCAACATTAAGCTCCAGTACTAAAATTACAACTTGCAGATTGCTTATATTTCAAAAAACTTTTTTGTTTTTTAAGTTTTCCCCAAGAAATGTATATTTGCAAACTGAGTTTACATGGTTACACCACCTTTACAGCAAATTTGTTAGAGCAGCATTTTGTATGAGGACAGTGGGGAAACATGCATATACTTTAATTTTGGAAGCAGATGGGGCTTCTGCTGCTCTAAAAAAAGGAACTGGTAGTTTAAGTGCTGTCGGTAAAGCTGGGTGCCAGCTCCCGTGCACTGTTTCGTGACTGCTCCTCTCCAAACACAGCTCCCAAGTAATGCTGGCTCGCTCAGCGACAGTGCAGGTAGAGGAATGAGCACAGCAATTCAAGGGGAGATGAGTTTTCCCAGGACAGCCTGGCCCTTCCAACCAGTATCTGACTGACAGTTGCTTGTTAGGGGAAATAACCAACCCCAGGTATTCGAAATAACATTTTCCTACAAGGAAAACAAACAAATGAACCGGCAATGAGAGTGGAAAGGTTGAGATCTCATCTCAAGAGACCTCAGTTAAGAAAGTCAGTCTAAATTAGTGCATGCTGTCAACACACAGGCGAGGTACAGGGCCAGAGAGGCTGGGAACTTAGAGCTTAAATTTAACAACTTTGCAGCTATGTTCATCCACCCTCTTGCCACCCAGAAAATGGAAGATTACCCTTCTTATTCAACGTTTAATCCTTAGGGTGCACACATGCAACGACCTCTGATTAGTGCTGCCTGGCAAATTCTGTGTTGCCCACCTAGCAATGATCAGAGCATCTGTCCATATGCTGGAAGTAGCACCCATCTATAGCAGGAAACCTAGAGTGCAGTAAACTCCTGTGGCAGAAACTCCATATTTTAATTGGGATTAAAGTGTTATTTAGATTTAGCGCAATTAACTAACAAGAGGCCACTTAATTCAGAATTTAAGGATTAAATGCTTTTTAATAAAATCAGTATTAAGTGCCAGTTGAGGTTGGGGGTCTGGTGCAGATAAACCCTCGGAAATCAGGTGCTCAGAAGTCATTGCATGGAGATACTCAGTAGAAGCAGCATGCTTAGATCCCTCATTTTATCTGCTAAATTACGGTGTCCTATTAAAATATTTTACATTGTCTGACAATTAACAAAGTTGTGGAAGAACTTGGTTTGCGAGCCACCCTCACACTGACTTCTGCTTAAGTATTTAATTAAGTGTAAACTAGCTGTGAAGCTCTGGACTTAAGGATAAATAAAGGTTAAAGAAAGAAAAGTAAATATCAAATGAAAATTAAATGCAATAAAGGTTATTTTTATTCAATGTGGTATTTTCCCAGGTTAAGCTTTTATGAATTTTGTAAATGGCATCATCTGTTAACTACTTAAACCAGACAGCAACCTCTACAAAATATCATGATTTATCAGGACTGTGAAAAATTAAGCGATACTGAAATTAAATGAAATTGTTCTTCCACACTTAGGTAAAAGCATCACCCCCTTATTTGCACACAGCCAGAGAAATGGACTTAGGTGTAGGTCTCCAATGCAGCTGGCATTTTTGGAAGCACATATGTACTTTAGAAGCTATGGCATAACTGAAAACATTTTCCCTGGTGGCTTCTCAAACCGTATAGATGCTACTGAGGAGTCCAACTTCCAGAAAGACAGGCTCAGTTCTTCAACTCAAGGACATCTGGAAAGCCATCTGCTCAGCACAGACTTGCACTATGTATCATCAGTCACCAAGATGCAGAAACCTTTATGAAATTGCAGTTTCCCCACAGGATAACTTGTTAAGCCTGTGCCAGGGAACACAGGCCTTGGTGAAACCACCAGCTGTTCCTTGGAAGATTTCTACGGCATGGTACAGAAGATACCCGTAGTAAGCCATTTGGTGCATGTTGTCATTACTATTGCTGCCTGGGGAGTTTCTAACAAAACAGTTTTGGTTGAGAAGAAGCCCACTTGTCAAAAGCCAAGCTACCTACTGAAACATAAACACCACTTTAAACAAGAGTGGCATTACTAAGAGACATATCCTTCGCTCTAGCATGGCTCATGAGGAGTCCTGTGAGATAAACACCCATCTCAGATCTGAACAGACAACAGTTTTCCCTCTTCTTCTGAGGTTCTGCCTTGATTTCCATTACGGTCCTCACTGACAGGTGGTAGAAATTAATTTTCTCCCAGCACCAGCACTGATGGATGGAGGTTCCAGTGTGCCCTGCACTGTCTTGCAGCCTGAGGAAACCACCAGCTCACCAATGCCAGCTGAACCAGTTGTGTGTCTGGGTCACTTGAAACTAACTCCACTTCAAACAATGTTTTTTTTTCATTAAAGTTAAAAAGGCAGTGACTGCATAAATATCTTGTGCAGGAAATCTCAGAGACCAGCAGCATGCAGCTGAAGGTTACCTGCAACAACCAAGACCTCCAACCCAGTCTGAGGCAGAGCTGCCACCTGCCTTGTTAAAGGTTGCAACCCCAGCCACTTGGTGACAAGAGCTTCTTCCCAAGCTTCCTTACAGGAAAGGTTTTACTTAACAGGCACAGGCACCCTCCCTTTGGTCCCTTTCCTTCATTCCAACTGAAAGGTTTTTTCTATATGACAGTATCTGGCTAAATGTTATACAACAAAATATTAATGAAGTGAAACAACTCAAAAAGTGGAACAAAAGCCCAGAAAACATAGAATTCAGTATTTATTATAGAAACTTCGTTTTTTCTAGGTTTTAGAAAGCTATTTTTGATCTGCCTTAAGGCATGATCTGCAGCCTCAGTAAATTACCCTGAGTTTCTCTAACCCAAGCAGGTACTAATTATGTAGACAAACACACCATTTTATGGTTACCATTCATTAATCTGTTCAGCTGCTCCATCACTATTCCTCCTTGATGTTCATCTCTCCCTTTCCTTCCTTAAAGTCGTATTCAACAGAGCTGATCTATAAAAGCCTTTCAGTTCTTATCTGCAGCAGACAAAATCCTTTAAAAAGCTAATCTCAGGTTTTGTTTCATTTGACACTAACACATTAAGCCTCCGAGAACTCTCTGTATTGTGCTGTCAGCTTACATTTCTCAGTGCTGTAGGATTGAAAAGATGAAAATTAAATGGCAAGCCAGGGCTCCCTCCCTCAGCACTGGTAGACAGCTACGGCTCAGCCTCAGCTCTTGAACATTTTTCTGAAGGCAGCTGAACAGGCTTTCTCCTTATATGCACAAAAGTTCTATTTTCTCCAGAGCTGTAACACATCCCTGCTGCGGGGTCCTGCCAGTACTGTGGGTAACCTGCAAGAACTCCTCAGGCTCTTTGATTGAGGCTTTGGCTACCAGTTCACAGCAAGGCCAGCCACATCCTACCCATGCTGAGGGAAGCAGAAATGCTTAATGCTTCTGTCAGGCAGTGGTGCTGTTCGCTACGAGCCAGACAAGGCAGCTAGGCATATTTGCTTTTGTCACTCATGACAATAGCCTGCAGCTGATAAAAGACTATTTTCAACTAGTTTTCTTCTGTTCAGACTGCTTCAGCAGCACGAACACGGTGTTCCTAGTTCCTGTCTGTGTGAGGTAGTAGGTGGTTCACGCTGCCTAAGTACATTTTTGACCCTGATGGTTCACAGCCTGACATCACATGCCAGTGAAACAGAGCAAACATGTGCAGAAGAAAGATTTTTACAGCAACTTTGTGCCTGTGTAAACTGACGGTAAGAGGTGCAGAGCACAGTATGCTCAAATTCCTTGTTTCATGTTGTTTTCTTGCCAGGGTGGGCAGAAGGGAAGAAAGGACTATTCTATAAGTTTGATATCCATATTGGTTTCTCTGTGCCTTTAGCAAAACCCCTGAGATGGAGAGGGGCTGTTCTGTGTGAGCAGCCCCACTCACAACCCCACTCCTCCTGAAGCTGAATGGCCTCACTGCTGCAATGAGATGGCATTACTTCTGGTGCAGCAGATAACCAGCTGCTGCCCATAACTTGACTTTGTTCCTAGACAGCTATTATAGCCTAGTGCTGGTCAACCTTTAGTCTACTTAAAAAGACATCTGACCAGGCAGCACAGAAAATACCTGGGCCTTTGCTTAGCCTAGATAAAAAGCTGAGATCAGGTTAATTTCATACATTTCATTTGGCTGCTCAAAATTTCCCCTTAAAAGCTGCTTATAGAAACCTGGACCAGTATGCAAAAATATCACAAGCTGAGAAAATAGATACATGTATTTAAATGAAGCACATTTGTTTAATGCCTATCTCTGCACATGTAATATGCATACATCTGTATACATAATGCATACAGCAAACTTATTTAAATGGCAAAGATGCTCCTACAATCATAACATAAATCAAGAATTTTTATGACGGATTGTCCTGTGATTGCTTAAAAGTCAGCCAGATAGCTATAGGAAAGTTGGTAACAACTCATTTATAATGCATTTCTAAGTAAACTATCTATACCTGCATATTTATAGACACACATATATAAAAAATGCCAAGAAAAGTGTTACACAGATTGTGTCTATGCATAAACTAACCTGTTTTCAGATTTTAATAGGAAAAATCACACAGAGATAATAATCAGTAAGTGCATAATGCCTGTATTATATTCCTTTGAGATCTTTTTCTGTAGGATTTTCAGACTTATCAACACTGATTTCTTTCACTGTTTATTTATAATAAGCACTTTCTGCAAATATTTATGCTAGTGAAAGAGTAAATTAAATACTTCTTGCAAGCCTTTAATATATCATGTGTTCCTTTAAGGAAAACAGACATTCAAAAAGATATGTTTGCTGTGGGGTGGAAAAATACAGGTATCTCCTGAAAACAGATCCCAGTATTACCTCCCACCACCGAATGAATTCTCATCTAGTCACAGACCACATTGCTGGGTAGCTTGCTTTAACTTGCAAAAGGCAGCAATCCTCCGTCTACAATGAGATGCTTATTCTGTGTAGGAATAAATGATGCAGCAGTGGGTTTAAAGTTGTACTTTAATAAAAACAGTGTCTGGATTCTAAAGCTGCTGTAACTTGTATATCATTCACACCAAGAAACAAAACAGCTTGTAGATTCTGTCTTTGTTTACACAACTCAACCTGACGTAGCTTGGGTACTAGTGAGCTTGTTGAGGCCAAGCCACAGCCAGACTTTGCGAGCATTTTCATTGTATAACTTCTCTCACTTTTGCCCTAAGTAAGTTTTAGATTGTTTACCTATTCCTGAAGAGTACCCACAGGGAAGAAATACATGTTAGCTTTTTCTCCAAAGAAGCTATAGAGACAGGGGCTGGTATTCCTGTGATACAAACAGCTATCCCTGAGCCAGGTGCCATATGCTTCATTTAAATCTAATGGAGAAAACCAGGCACGTCTAACACACATTTCCTTTTATCCCCAAGCAGACAGCTAAACCAGCTTGCAGAAACCCCATGTGAAAGTGTTGCTCCCCATTCATTACAAAAGGAATTTAGGGGATCTAACTTGTTTGCTAATCATTATCAACAACAATTAAGCATGGAGAATCTCCAGCACTACTGTCCAGCCTAATGCCATTTTTGTTAGGTTCCTAAGAAGCAACGGGTAATTACACTTAGCAACATACTCTAAGCTGCTTGTCAGCATCTCGGTGGTGAGCAGGAAGAAGGAGCCAGCACCTTCTGGGCAGCCAGCTCACCAGTGAGGTCCACCAAACACTCCACAGGACATGCTTTGAGAGCCACTGTTACACAACATGGCATTAACAATATTTTCATTGCATTAGTGTCTCGAGAGGAATCCAGCAAAAGAGGTGCACAGAAGGCCATTTAGGAGCACACGGGCAAGGGCTGCTTTGGCAGGACTTGTAAAAACAGTTTGGATTAGTGTCTAAGGCGGGAGGAAAAGGCAAAGCAGCACAGAAAACCAATAATTTCCAACAGAGAACAGAACTAAAGTCAGTTCCAGTTCATACCTGACCAACAAATGATTTGTGTAAAGACACAGTTACTTGTAGTACATACTCAGTCTTAAAAAATCTATTGATGTAGTAAATATTTTGTCTCTGGTACAGCCAGGTCTCAAAACGCACAGAAGCAGTGTTCTTTAATGCTTCTCAATAAACATCACATTTAATAGTGCCAGCAATTTCAAGTATTATGACTATATGTTACATTTTCAAAGTGGTCTCCTGCTAGGAAAGACTGTCTGGGAGTTGTTAGAGAGCTGTCACCAGGTCCCAACCAGCCAAACCAGCATGAGTTCAGAAAAGAAGGAATCAACAGGAACCTTTGTATTAGGTTTGTAACAATATTTAGAAAGTAGTTTGTCCTGACGTGAACTTCCTTCAAAATGTGGAGCTCCTGACTGCATGTGAATTGACTTTGATGCTTAAAGAAATTCAATTTTCAGAAGAGTTTACACACAACCTGAGTAGACACATTAAAATATTTTTCTCTCCACACATCCTTATTCAGGGTCTCCAAAAATGTATTTTATTTGGCTATGGAGCTGCATTCAACTTCACTGAAGCATATCAGGCAGAGAACTAGGACAGGAAGAGCACTTTTCCTTGTTTTAGATATATGGCTTCAGCTTGGACTGCAGGACAACAGTTTTATCTATTTAGGGCTGAGATTTATGTGCCTGCATGCACTCGAGCACATTCACTTTGTTGACTCCCTGAGGTTTGCGACAGGTTTCAGTGAGGACAGGCACAGGCTGTTCCCTAGAGTCTGGGACGCTGAGTGCCACATCATAGACAATTTTTGGTTTTGTGGCATTGAAATTATCACTTTACATAAATTGCAATACAAATTCCTTCTCATGTTTTCTTTCCAACTCAGGACTTCGGATACATGGACGCTCTGCACCTGGAAAATGCAGTCCCAGAAGAATCACTACAATAGTACCATCACCTCATCACCACTGGAGACAAGAGTATGTATTGTGATAATGCTTCGTGCATCTGTCTGTTATGGCTGATATTCCAATTCAACCCAATCTGGGATGTGATTCAGTGAACAGTGAACTTCCTCCTGGAAGGAAGAAGCAGGAAAAGCTAAAACAAAGCCATTCCTATCACTTCACCTGTGTATTTAATGAGCAAGTTGGCAGACACAGAGACACCAAAGCAGAAAAAGAAAATACAGTATCTTTCCTTGAAGGAAGAGAAATGAAGAATGGGATGGTTTATGATTTAAATCCACATAGAAGGATCTGTAATCTCCATAAGCTCTATCTCCACTATAGTTAGTAGCTAAATCTAACAGCCATTATAAATCTGTGGCTTTGGGACAGATTAGGGAGCATACAAGATAGACCAGGGAAATACCTGTGTTGTTCATTGCTTTCCTTCCCCAAGCATCCAGTAGGACTACAGTCTGAGACAGACAGTTCCTTTTACTGTTTGATGTCTTGATCACAGTTTAAAAGTGACAACTAATTAACACTGTTAGGTTTTCAGACTTGCATCTTGGAATGATACACTTAGGTCCTGGAAATCAACAATGAACAAAGCTGAGCATTTTTTCCTCAAGTGAATCCCACTCTAAGTGGCATCAGAGAGCAAGACATTTAAAATATTTATGTATTTGGTAAACAGACTTTATGGACTTATTTTCCATGTATAGGCCCCTTTAAGTCCGATTTTAATTAACAAGAGGTGCTTGAATACACTTGTAAATATAATCATAGAATATAATTACTGTTCCTTCTTTATTCCACTGAAGCAAAATAGATTTTCTGTAGTCTTGGAACATAGCCTCATGATTCTTTTATAGCTGAACAGAAGAATCTACAACAAAGAGAGGTCATGCTGACTACAACCCTGAGAACAGCACTATTTCTTATTGATGTCTTTTGTCCTCTAAAAATACCCCAAACCAAACACCAAGTCCCTAGTCAACTAGCCTAATTTTTGGTCTGACCAGAATAATACTATGGTAGTTGAATAAATGACCCATAAATTTTCAGTAATATACACTCATTTGACGTTTAAAAACCCTCATACAAAATTTCATTACCCCATAACTTTCCTGTAGTATGTTAGTTAATGTAACAAGAGCTCTAGCCAAGTGAAATACAGTTCTGTGGGTTTTATTATACCTCTTCAAATAACCAGGCACAACTTTCAGCTCTGATGTAAGAGGGCATATCTTAATCACAGTCATTAGGGTCTGTCTTTAGCTCTTGATGTTGAAAGCTAGAAAGATGAAACCTGTTAGATGAAAGAGAATGTCAGTGTTTGATGTATAACCCTCCTTCTCAGTCCCATTCCTTGACATAAAATTTATATCCACAGAAAACCAGAATATTTTTTCTAGCACTATTATAAAGGTTTTGTTCCCCAAGCTTTGCTATACATTTCACTTTTAAAGAATTATGAGGTTAATTTATATTTACTCTAAATCAATATGCTAATTACACTGCAGTCTGTCTAACAGACTGCAATGAGAGAAAAAAGAAAATACGTCTCTCAACCTCTTTATTTTCTGCACTCTAACCATCTACAAAAGTTGTTTAAATGAATTCAAAGATAGGATCTACTTGGAAGTGTTGGTGAATGTGAAGTCAGAAAATCTATTCCATGGTTATTTATATATAACAATGTACAGATCTATTTCTCTGGGTAAGAATTTAGACAAACCTGTACTGTGACCCAGCAAAATAAACTCCAAATCACAAGTCATCGATACCGATAAGGGGGCAGCTCCAGTAACGGTTATGTTTCCCACATCCATTTCTACTGAAAAGAGAGACAAACACTCATGTTGACAGTCTGTTACACAGCCACTTAATTGTAACCTGCCAAATCCACATCTTTTAAGAATGAACTTCAGCAGAAGAGGGAGCATAAATCACCTTTACTATTGATTTGCCACATATTGCAAACAAACATACACAGGGACTGTCATCATGTCTCAGCTGCAGATCCAAGCAAGTAGGTTCACCATTCTGTTTCCAATTAAGTGGACATATCCAACTTTTGTCTTAGTCTCTCACTTTCTCTCGCTCAGTGGATAATGGTTTAAAACAGAGTAGAATAGCCACAACACACAGCCTTCAGACAAAGCACCCTTCTTCTCCAAAGTGGAAGCAGATGTGGGTTCAAATCTGTCTTTCAAATCAGTCAGGCCAGGAAGAACCTGGACCCAGGTTTACTATACTTCTGGGAAGTTCTCCAAGTGGAGGGTTAATAGCTATTTGAGGAGGCTTTCCTTTTCTCCTTATGAAAGGAAAACTAAGATTAAAGCAGGAGAGCTTAACCAGGACTTTGACCAAGCTGAAATGTGAATGAATCTATTGGTTTCTGTCTCTGCCAAAATGCTTTTGAACAACACTCCATCTGGTCTAAGCTAATTCCATTGGTTTTGAGTCTACACTTATAATCATAAAATATCATTTCAAGACAGACCAAGGTTGCCATAATTGTCCATATTGCTAAATTTTTAGATGCTATAGTACAGATTCAGCTAATACCAATTACTAATTACCCAGACAATGTCCACATTGGGAAACAGATGAGGTCACTCTTAGGAGGGGGAAAAGTCAGATGTGAAAAATGCCATGTCATTTACCATCACAGCCACAAGCCAGGCCCTGGTACCTTGTTTACTAGAACAGGCACAGCCAGCCTGTCTTTCCTTGGGTGCTTCACATAGTGACAGACTATCTCTACTAGGCAGCAGGTGATCTAGAAGTTCTGTCTAGCAAAAGACAAATATCTGTGGCAAAACAGTCTTCATTTTCTCTGTGCCTTCATTCTATGTACAATGGGATTACATTTTAATTCTATTTCCCTTTTTTGGTATAAATAAGCAGACAGTACACTGTGACACATACTTATTGCCTGGACATAGCCCAGTTATGCACAAAACCAGGAGAAAAATTAATCTCATGAATACATCTATTATCTTGAAGCCTTGGAAAGAAAAGAGATGTGAACTACAGTTATCATTTGCCCTAGATGCAAAGAAATATCCATGATTAGCAATTCTTTACACTCAAGAACAGAGAGGTCAAATAACATGATGCTTTTATGTTGGCCTTTTGAGGGACTGCACATAAAATGTGTTTGATAGATAAAACAAGTATTATTGATTCTGACAGAAAAAGAAACAAGCCCTTTACATCCAGGGACATTTGCCAACAGTGTTACCTTGGGTTAGAAAAAAAAAAAAGAAAAAAAAAGAAAGAATATTCACATATGGGGAAAACAGGTTCACTGGGAACATGCCAACAAGATGAAACTAAAGCAGTAGAAGAGTAGGAAGCTTTCAACAAATCACAAAGTGAGAAAAGGCAGCACATTCTCATGCGTGAGGTTGCCATCTGCGGAAAAAATATCCTGTTCCTTTGACTTTCTTTAAAGCAACAGAAGTTTTCTGAAATGCTGACTAAAAAGAACAAACACACAATAATCACTCTCCTTGCAAAATGCAAGCAGTGCTTGCAGAAACATTGCCCAGGACTCTCCCTGCCCAGGGAGGTTTCCAAATGTGAGGGACCAGCTTCTAGGGAAGGGAGATGCACTATGGGACAGCTCTGGGTTATTTCTAAGTGTAGTGCAATTTGTGGGAGCTGTGCCTGAGGGTACCAAATGCTCCTTGTTTCACAAGGGGTTCTCCACAGCACTGCAAGGCATTCTTTCTGATAGACAGTTGAGTCCTAAACTATGAGCTGAAGTATAGGTCAATGCTCTTATTCCTCTCCAAGTAAATGCTTCAGGGAAAGGGGAGGAAGCAAGGGAGGGCAATGGCAAGCCTAGGGGATAAAAGTTGATCCTGTCCTGCAATGTTCAAATGGTCCCAGCAAGGAGACAAAAGTGGGAATGAAAACTAATCAGCTATAAGGTGCCTTTTATTAAAAAAAAAGAAAAGTTTAAAACATTCCCTTGTGAGCGTTCTTATAAGCAGATCTAAAATAGGGCAAATCAAATTTAGTTTTTGTGGGGGGAAAAAAGAACAGCAGATGATTTCCTTTCTAATTCCTCAGAGGTAAAACACACAGAAAAGTAACTGCATATATGAAGTATAAAAATGTCAAGAAGAAAGACTGAGGAAGAATACCTGTAGAAAGATGACTCAGTCACCCTACTCCAAGAACAAAGCAGGTTTCAGTTCAAGTTTCTGCTTCAAACTGGGCATACCAGGTCAGGTCACCCACACACCTCCTCCTTCAGTAAATGCCTTTTCCTTCTAACTACACAGCTGAAGTCTTGGGTGCTTTGAAGTCCGTGGCAATCCTTTTACTGAAACTGAGTAAGTATAATGATTTAGCGTTATTAGACATATAAACTACCATCACATGTTGCGGCCAGATAGAGGGGAGCAAACGCACCGACACGATGCAGATGATAACAAATCTCCGTTTATTCACAACCTTTCAGTTACATTTATAGTTGTCTATTTCCTACCCATGCAATCACGCGCTGATCATGCATTGTTTGATTGGTTATCCCGCTATGTTCACGCGGCTAGCACGCACCTCTACCTGCTATATGATTGGCTGTTGCTTACATGCTTTTTGGCTTTTACTCAAGCATTGTGTTCCTGCTATGCGGTTACAGCATCTGTACTTGTTTGCAAGTTTTAAGCTGACTTCTCTATTTTCTGGGCAAACATTCTTGTTTCAGTTGTCAAGGACAAGGCCGAACAAGTTGTCCTTTACAGTTTCTTATAAACATGATCTATCTTCCAGAGGCCTGCTCCCACAATCACATTAGAACTATGAAAGATAATGTTGGATGTTCAGCAATTTTGAAAACTGTACCTTTTATTTAGGTGCTATGTATCACATAACCTTCATAGTATAATTATTTTTCACCTCTTCTGCTAATTCCTGACTTTTTTTTTCCCCCTTTCGTTACTGAAAAACAGTCTGCCTGATTTTGGTATTGTGATGTCCACACTTGAAATCAGAATTTTTCTGGTCCCAAAAATTCACAGAAAAAGGAGGCATTTCTTCTCAACCCAAGGCTAATACCAATAGGGTATTTAACCCTATGTCTTACTACTAGAGGCACATGAAAAGGTCTTTGTTCCCATTACTCACTGTCCACTCCATGTTTTTTAGAGAGGCTGAATAGATTTTGGTTAAAATTCATATCAGGACTGAAGTAACACAACTTCTTTTCCTGGTGTGCCAGAGAGGACCTTTATGTTCTTCAGTCTGCAAGAAGTACCATGGCTTCACTTGATGAACGCCTCTTGGAACAGCTTGTCTGGTTTAAGCCAGAAAATTGCTTCTCTTGGAATGCTCTGCTCTCTGAAGTATATATCTTTATGTGTGCCAGCTTCTCAGCTGTAAAAAAAAAAATAAATCTATAAAATAATGTTATAATACAAAGTATTATATTTGCTACTGATTTGGAATTGCATGAGAACTGATATAAAAATCATTATAGAAACCTATTAATAAAATAACTAAACTTATTATTCTGCCACTCACTTAGTATAGAGTTTCTCCCTACTGCTGAGTTTCACATTGTTCGGACTACTTAATTTTTCTCTTGCATTTGACCACGTGGAATCAATTCTTGGCTATCTTCTGCAGATATTCTGAATCTCTCACATTTTTCTATTTGACTTCTTTCTCCATCTCTTTCAAAACTCTTTCAAACTTCAAATTATCTGCAAATATCGTTAATGCTGCAGGCTTCCTTTCTGAGTATGAGAAACGGCAGAACAGAAGTACATGTTTTTAAAAGAAATACATATATTAATAGTTCTCAGTGAAAAGAATAATCTATTGGCACTATATCACTGCCCAAAATTATTTGTAACACTGTACAGGAATATGGGATGTATATAAACCGTTGATAGGAACACCACAATTGGGTAGACTGCACAGGCCCATTTCTTACCTGGAAAGATCTGATTCAGTGGGTTTAAGACAAGGATAAACCTACCTAGCACATCTTTGCTGACATCCACTGAAATTCTGGGGTGATACATCAACCATCTGTTGAAATGATTTCATGATATAAGAATAGCCAAAGCTCCCAAGGGCTAATACATTAAATTCATCAGCACACAAATTCAATGAGTTTAGGACAGAAGCTTTGTAAATATTGAAAGCACTTTTACATTGTGACTCCAATGTCATTTGTTGTATTTGGGTCTTCTTTCAAAGCGTGTGATTCTCAGATGCCAAACCAAGCAGGGCCAATCATATTTATTCTGAAGTGGGCTTTGAAAGGCCTCTCTCATGTCACAAATTAGCAAGGCAAAACTAAGAGCACAAGTTTCAAATGTCTGTATGGAACTTTACATGGATCTCCAAAATATTACTTACGATTTCTGATTCATGAAGTTTATCATTTGTGTGCAATTTGTGTTGTCACCTGATTTCATAATGCACACTGAAGATATAAGGAAACAAAATCAATTTTGCCTCGAAGTAAATTTGAGGCAAAGATTATTTTACTTGTATTTCTATGGCACTGTGCTATTTGTAGAAATGTAGTTGCACTGTGCCGATTTTTTTTCTCTTGTTGTTAACTGGTAAACACAACGCAATAATGGAGCTCATTTTGCAATGAAACAGTGCAAAAATCTAAACTAGAATCTGTTCACAAAGCTGTACTGATCTTCAGAGACTGTGGGTGTAGTTGATCTTTCCAGATATTTGTGACACCTTATCATCTCCCTCTACACAATTAGCACTGAAGTGATTCTAGATGCAGTATCATATGATAGCAATTAAATAAGATCAAACATTCAAAAAGTAGTAGTGCACATGGATACAATGATAGCCCTTACAATATTGTTACTGCTATCTAATAAGCAGTGCAGGGAAAATGAAGCAAGATTCTGGGAAAAATTAGCTTGTTCTGACTCTATTACTACTGCTCACATCCTCTGCTTGGTGCCCTTTTTTTTGTAAGTACCGGATTATCAATGCTTCAGGTTAAAAACAAATATTACTTTTCATTATTTTCACAGCTATTTCAATTATGATCAAAGAGGATAAAAGAGAGTTTAATTGCCTTAATGCTTCAAGTTTTAGAAGGTTTGGTCTGGAAGCATCCAAATGCACATCCTTCCCTGCATTCTCCTTGCTCCCTGGGAAGAGGGAGGTATCTGCCCACTTAGCCCAGCAATAAATTAAGGTACCCCCCCCCCACTGTCACAGCAGTTTGGAGGATTGCTTCCTTGCCATGCTGCTCCAGAAAAGAGAGTAAGCAGGTGCATATATAAGCTCCAATGTAGTGCATTATAGAGCACCACGTGTGTGTACCTTAGGGATGACGTTCAGCAATCAGACAGCATGATTCCTCAGCTCAGGCCTGACTGCCTACAGACTTAGAGGGGAAAGATTGTCACAGAAGTGTGTTTACTCACTGTGAGGATTTTTACCTCCTTTCCATGTTGGGCAGAGAGTTTGAGTATCTACACATTTTCTCCAGTTTAACCATCTCTTGAGACATTCAGAATAGTTCACATTTGGTCTATCAAAAGCATTATAAAGATTCCAAGGTAAAATGCAACAATAAATAAATAATTAATTAGATAACCAAGGAGCTGATTTTGGAAATCAGGTGAAACAGCATTTTTAAAAATAAAGTATATATTAAAAAGTACTTATTTTTCAATTTAAAACAGGTTGTTTTGGAATAATATCCCATGGTTTCGATGAACTTACACTGTATGATGGGAGACTAAGAAGTTCATAGAACTTTTTCCAAGTATCCCTGGTAGTAGGATCTTATCCTACATTTCCCTGCACAAGCACACAATTAGGTAACTTTTCACTTCTGATTCTTTTCCTCTGCTTGAAACCAAACTTTGTGTTGCCAAACCCTCTCCTATCACTTCTAATGGAAATGCCACATTAATTCCTAAATTGTTGACTGATGGAAAAAAATCTCTATATCTAAACTATAATTGATAGCAGAGTGTGGCAAGGGTCTCCATTTCATTTTGATTAGGCGCCCCCAACTTTGTGCTGTTTCTAAATAGAATGGCAATTCTCCAGAGACGTGTCATATCTTTACTGTCACTTTTCTCCTGAACTGCGATAAATATAGAGTAATGTAATTAATGCAGCAGCAAGAAAAGTGCTGCTCCTGGAGGAGAAGAATTCGTAAGTTCTCTCATGTTGTCCTAGCAACTTTGCAGAGTTGACACAGATTCTTCTCTTTGAAGGAGGAGTAGGTACATGTCAGTTCTGAAACACTGGTGTTATCTGTCATCAAATTACCCTCAGTGCTGAATAGAATAAAATACTGTTTTTGTGATTTGACTTTAAAAAAAAAAAAAAGTCCTGCACACTAAAATTACTGAACTAGGTAATCAAGCAGTTGAACTTAGTCCCACTCCAAATTTCACTGAGGTAAACAGAAGAGGCTTGTCCATTTCAACTCATTTTAGCTAAAAAAAAAAATAATTTTAAGGTATCCAGACAGCCAAATCATGTCATAAGCCCATCAATTTACAGCAGCAATAAGCATTAACATACTTGAAACACTTTGTTCTTGCACCACTGAGAAAACAAACATCATGATTACAGGAGTGCAAAAATGTGTCTGCTCATTCTGGAGATCACAGAGCAACCCAGAAAATAAAGTAGAATGTATGGCATTACTGCATAGAACTGGCTTTGTCCATTTCTCTTCCTCTACTGTGGCTTCTTGTAAGGATTGGGCTGCTATGGATTGTTTGTCTTTGAGCAACACCGTTTCCTGATGCCAGCACAATAGCTTCATACATGTGCCCATATCTTGGCATTCAATGTATACAATCTACTACCATGTCAGCTTTCTTCTCACTCTGGTGGACACAGGGGCCCTGCTTGTGGTTGGTCCCCTTCCTGCTGGGAAGCCTCCATCAAGAGTTTTAGGCCAGATGAATTCTGTGCTAATTTCAAGCGAAGCCTGTGGTTTTATAATCTACCCATAGCTTCATTTTCCTTTCCCAGATCTGCAAGAGCTCCCTGTTCATCTTGCCAGTGCATGCTTCTGCCACGTCATTCCTTTGCCTTTTCTAATATTTTTATTTTAAGGATTTCCCTTTGGTGCTCTTTTTTCCTTGATAAGGCACCAAATCTATTGGTTCAGGTAATTCCTCCCTCACCTGTGTGACAGCTGCAGCTCAAATCCAATCATCCCTGGGGACTACCAATTCCTTCTGAGTTTCAAGTTTCTGCTTGAGAAAGGCTCAGATTTGAATCTCTCCCTGCTGTCTTGTTGGTTCTCACTCCTAAGCTGTTGATTTTCACTGCCCCTTCCTGGTTAAAGTAGATTCAGTTTTATTTTCTACCAATACAAAGACTGAGGTTGCTGCTCTTACCAGATGCTCAATCTATCCTTGAATCAAGGACACGTGCTATGAATTTCAATTACATCCAGGTTGGTTTGACTTCCAAACCGCGGGCACAAAAACGCGGACAATACCAGTAATTATATCCTCCTTCTTCTTAATGCTTTGTCAGGTTGCTTTTACCAGTGATTTGCTGTAAACCATATTTAGCGTTCTTTAAGTATACCAGTCAAAATATTACTAGTCGTACTTAGTTGTTGGGTTTTTTTCTTCCATTGAAGAAAGTAAAAAAAAATAAAATAAAAAAGTCTCATATGACAGAAACTGTTTCTCTGGATTAGCCTTTATCAATGATAAACCATCTTGATGTTCAAAATTTTTCTTGCACATCAATGACGTGTTATAGTTACCTGAGGGGTATCAGCCTCCACTGTATATTTTTAATAAATTCATAAAATTGCTAATTTGTGCACACAACTTTAAGAAAAGAAAATTAAGACATGACTACAAGACAATTAATCTAACATGGGCAAATTGTCAATTAAATCCTGTATCAGATTATCAATTAAAAAAATAAGTGCTGGAATATAATTACAACCAATGATTTTACAGAATGGAGATCTTACTGACTAAACTTTATCTAATTACTTGATGAGGTCACAATTTTCTTTAAAATAGATAACTGAAGATACATTTAGACTTTTATAAGGCATTTGATTTATGCATAAGCATATTATAATCTGATCTAAAATTAACACTATACATTATTAATGAAGCACACATTAAATGAATTAAAAAATGGCCCACGAATCTCTAGAAATAAGTCACAAAAGGGAAAACATTGTGGAACCCAAGTAACTTTAATATGACTCTTCATGGTTGGTGCAGGACTTCAGAATATATAACATTTTCATAAATGATACTGAACTAAAGCTAATGAAAAAAGCAGGTGGAATGACAAAGAGCAAAGATGGAAGTTTTACAAAATTATGTGAAGTAATTCAACATATGAAGCTATTAAGCCCCCCAAAAATTTTAATAAAATCACATTTACATCTAGAAAGATAAATGGAAATCATGACTAGGAACGTGTCCAGATTGGTCTTGAATGTCTCCAGAGAAGGAGACTCAGGAACCTCTCTGGGCAGCCTGTTCCAGTGATTCATCACCCTCACAGTGAAAAAAGTTCCTCCTTATATTAAGATGGAACTTTCTGTGTTCCAGTTTGGAACCATTTCCCCTTGTCCTATCACTGGCCATCACTGAGAACAGCCTGGATCCATCCTCCTGACACTCGCCCTTTATATATTTATAAACGTTAATGAGGTCACCGCTCAGTCTCCTCCAAGCTGAAGAGACCCAGCTCCCTCAGCCTGTCCTCATAAGGAAGATGTTCCACCACATCGTGGTGGCCCTGTGCTGGACTCTCTCAAGGAGTGTCCTTCTGGAACTGAGGGGCCCAGAACTAGAAAGTTTCATCTTAATATAAGGAGGAACTTTTTCACTGTGAAGGTAACAGAGTACCGGAACAGGCTGTGGAGTCTTCTTCTCTGGAGACATTCAAGACCGATCTGGACATGTTCCTATGTGATCTACTCTAGATGATCCTTCTTGGGCAGGGGGGGTGGACTGGATGATCTTTCAAGGTCTCTTCCAACTCCTAATGTTCTGTGATTCTGTGACTACAAAATAGGGGGTGTGCATTGACAAACCAATGACTTAAAATTAACCTGAAGTTAAAGTGGGCAAACAAATGATAAACTTAATTACTTTATCATTAGTCTCTGAATCCTATGAAAACATAAGAAAGGTTAATCTATTCTTTCAGTATATGAACTTGGGAAAAGTAATTTTTTTTTTTTTTACTTCAGTACATTTATGGATAGCACTGAAATGGAAATGCTGCTACCAATTCTGATGTTCATATCTGGAAAATCACAGCATAAAACTGAAGGGACACAAACATGGAATAATTAAAAGCTTATGTTGCCTACCTTCTCAAGAAGAGACCTACAAGGATGCTGAGTCAGAGCAGGATTTGTAATCCAGTAGGGGTAAACCAAGAAGCAGTGGTAGACAGGTCAAGTCAAACAAATTCAAATTGGAAAGAAGATTCAGTTTCAATGGCACAAGTGATTAAGCAGCAAGACCTTCAAGACAGAGTACATGTTTGGAAGGAAGTCACAGACCTTTTACAGCCCTTAGTTCTATCAATCTATTAGACCTTAATGAACAAGCAATCAGAGGTAATAGGGATCCAGCTTGAAGCTCATTGCCCTGTGAAGACTTTTCCCACTGAGCTAAGGACCACAGAAACTGTGACACTTATAAAGTTTTTAAAGCTTTAAAGTAGCACTTGAAATTGAATCAAAATGTTCACTTTCTTCAAACTAGCCCGTTCTTTTCTCTGATTTCGGGCATTTCTTTGCAAAGAGCGTTGAGCAAAGACGACCGTCACACTATGGCATAAAGGACACACAGCCCTGACTTGGTGTATTCCAGAAATAAACATATTATGTCGGTTCCTCTATTAGCATAAATCATTGTAAGCACATTGTTTTGGCTCAGTCCTACAGGAAAAGATGCAAATCCCAAACTCAAGTTTTTTTCAGACACAACTTTTTTATAACCCAGAAGCATTAATATATTCCTCAAATAGTTGCAAGATGCTGCAACAGGATTTGGTAATGCTGTTCAAGTGGCTTGGAAAAGGCTTTCCAACTAAGTAAGTATGAAAGGAGCTATACAAAGGTTATAAAAGAGTATAGGATCTATTATTTCAACCAAACAATCCACCTCAGTTAACTGCTTCTTGTTTCCATAAGGCTTAGATTACATCAGCAATACCCCACACCCGATGTTTAACTTGCTCATAATTTAAAAGCACGGGAGTAAAATCTCTTCTCACTGTCCCATTTTGGGCTATTTAACTGTTACTGTTACCTGCTGATCCTAGGATAGGATCTAAGGAGGATCACTGAAAGGAACCAGAAAGGGTGAAAATCCATTTTCTCTTCTCAAAAGATAAGATTTCTAGACCTACCCAATGTAAGGAAAAAATCAACCAAAGCTCATATATCTTGTCTCCAAAATATACCTCAAACAGCGTTAGGCTATTAGGAGTGAGTCATCGACAAATCCAAAAAGCACTATGTAGGCTTGGTGGAAGAAAAGAACCACGAAAAATTAATCATGGTACTAAATCATCTCAGTTCAGGATCCCTGCAAGCAGACTAGTGAAACCCTTGCTGAGAACGCTATCCATTGCAAATGCGGGGCAGCAATACCCAACCTCGCTTCCCTGACAGCCATGAGTCTTAATAAATGACAGACAGCAACCTCATAGCCACCATGCCAGCATCATCAGGTGAATCCTAACAACTCCCACAGATTAAAAAAAACCCAGTCTTTATGAGTAGTTTCGAAGCTGTTACTTGCCATTGTCGGTTGCCATCTCCTTCCCAAACCACAGTGGTACATGCAGATCAAGGGCAGAAACCTTATCTATGACAAAGTCTTGGGAATTTCAGCTCTGTCCCCCCACTGTCTATCACTATGCTCTCATACACAAAGGGGTATATTATGTCCTGAACTTCCTTTGGTGGCTCTCACATTTCTGGAATACATTCTTACCACCTTTAATGTTTCCTGCTAGTTTTAGCTCCAGCTGGGCTTTGTCATTTCTAATTTTGTTCCCAAGAAATGCTTCCATTGTTGCCTTTCATTATTGCTGCCCACCTTTTCTTAGCTCAACCCTCGAAGAAAACTTTGTCCCACTGATTCATCCTCTAAATAAGCATCAGAGCAAAACTAAACACATACAAACATAAAAGATGATGAAACAATGTGGTGTGAATATGACACGAATATGCAGAGAGAAGCCACAGCTTGCCCTTGCTGTTTTTTTACATAACCCTTTCAAGTCACCTTTACACATCTCTGAAAGGTTAGCTGCAGGAGCCCATAATTTTGCACAGAATTCAAATTAGGAAAAAGTAAGAATGCTGGATTCATTGGGACCTGTGTCGCTCCTCTTCATCACCCTCCATATGACAAGGGGTAATGTTTCCAAGTAAGATAGGATCATTAAGGGCAACAACAGGACAAGATGCAATTTGAGAAAGCAGTTTCCTCCATTCAGATATATAAAGGCTGTCTTATGTCCCCAAGCACGTAGATTTATGTCCTTTTTTCCCCTCCCCCAAAGCCCTTTTTATTTTAATGTCCTCTCATGATTTCTCATTATCTATTACCCTTTTTTTGATCCTATTAAGCTCCCAGCTGCAATGATATCAAGAGACAGTAAGGTTCAGAGGTTAATTGTGCCTTGTATTTAAAAACTACTTCCTTTTTTTCCATTTTAGCTGTGTTCATTTTTAAATAATGCTAAAATAGAAAGTGGAAAAAAAAAACAACCCACCCTATAACTCAGTTTAAAATAAAAATGAAAAAAATGGAGATTGTTAAATTATGACACTCAAATAATTCTCTCCAGTAAGCCTTGGGGAAAACTTGATGGCGCCAAGAAGTTAATGTAAATTGCTACTGTTAAGGTTAGATTAAAAAGAAAATTTAAAAAATAACTCTTTTAATCAGCTCCTCAGCTGGTGTGAATCAGAATAGCTCTTTGAGAGTTATCAAGCCTGAAGTGATTTATATCACCTGATCAAGCCCTTTGATCTTTAAATATCTAATATTTTTATGGACCTCCTGAGGCCTTCTTTTAATGTACGTACGTCTTTCTCAAGACATGGTGTACAGAACTGGACCTTTTACTTTATTTATGGTCTCAGGTCCTTCTTCCTACGTATCATCTTCCTGTTCATAACTCCCAGAATTAGATTTATCCCTCTTTTGCAGTGAACACAACTGATCCCTATTCATGTCATGATCCATTATAACATCACCACCCAGTCAGGAACTTCTCATGTCATATTAATAATGCTCCCCCCTGCCTACAAATACACTTCTCTCCCCATGTATTTAGCACTTGAACTTACTGGATTTCATCTCACTGATTTCAAATCACTTATGCAATTAATCAAGATAATTTTGAATTCTAACTCTGTGTGTCTCTTTCATTTTTCCTCCAGGAACTGCCTCCTGCCATCCAGAGACTGTCCTGTTTAGCTAGAAACTCAGTTCTGCATCAGAATAATTTTATTCAAGGAACTTAACAAGTAGCACACTTCTGACATACCGCTGGCTATGCAGCCACCTGAGGACTCTCTGCACCCAAACTCAAAGTTTTTAAAGATTTAGTTTCCTTTTTCAAAACATACAACTACATTGCCTATTACAAACCTACCTACACAGTATGTCTGAGCACTGAGCATATATTAACTCTGCTTCTGACCTTAAGTATTCAAACACTGTGTGATTCTAAATTTCTCATAAAAAAAGTGAAGTCTGAAGTTATTCACCCATTATTGCTTGTCCCTACCTTTAATTATTCATTTTTGTAATTAACACAGTTGTCAAAATTTATGTTAAAACTCCTTAGGTTCTGTTTCAAGCACTCATTTACCACTATCCACTCCAAAATGCTCATGGTATGTTCCATGTGGCATAGTCTGAAAATGTAATCAGCATAACCTTTATTCCATCATCCACATTTAAAAAAAAAAAAAAAAAGGATTCTAAACCCAGCACTTTGTGCATAGCAACTCTTAATCCATCCTTCAGGCTTAACAAGTCTCTAGAGGTTGTAATTCAACTAGTTACGAACAAGCTCCACGCTATTTTCATCTACATGGTCTTACTTCGTTAGTCTAAGCGTAAGTATGTTGTGCTATTTCAGATCCTAGGACAGATGGTGGGCTGACACAAGATATGATAAAGGACACAGTAGAGGCTCTATATCCCCCAGGCCAACAGCTGGAAACTTGGTGAGATACCAGGAGATAAGACATCAGTACCTCAAATGACACTTCATCTTTAGGCAACTGAATTGCTCTTTATATATTACCCTATCTTCTTATAAACATGCCATGTAATGTGTCAGTGCTTCCTTATGTGTAAGCCTGGATTCATGTGAAAGATGCTTCCATACAGAGGAAGACTATATTGCAGCTACAGTCTTCTGAAACAAAGTTTTGTCTGCCATCAACATTTGCTTTTGACAGTTAATGAGTCAACAGAAAATTGTTCAGAGCTGCTTGTCTTATGCTAAAAATAAAAGAAAGTAATAATTCAGCAGCAAAAAAGGGCCATCTATTTTCAGTGTCAGCCAGCCAGCAACCAGAACTACTCCTGCGAACATATAGCATGTAACATAGGCAGTAATTACTTATTTCAGAATGATCCTAGGAATACAACTGCAATCTTGCTTTTCAGACTCTTAACCTTTGGTTGTGCTCTTCTACTGGGATCTGTCTTATCTCCCTTTCTCTTAAACACTGACTTGAAGGAGGAAACAAAACCTAGAAGTTTCTCTGCCAAGAGCACACGGTCGATAACCCATTTTACTCTCCACCAATGTAGACATTGCTATCTGTAAAATGTTACACTGCCTGGTGGAAACTAGTCCCTGTGCAAAGAGCAGCAAACTTCTCCTGACCTTACAAAAGGTCTAACAATGATACACAGAAGAAAGTACTTTAAAGAACTAGCTGGGGCATAACCTGTTTCTTTTATGAGAAACATCAGTCCCCTATTCATGAAAATGGTGTGAAGCTGCCAGATTCTGTTCCATCACTGATTAAGCATTGACAATCATCATTTGTGGAGGGAACACATAAAAAGCCATTTCCCATTAAGTGCACACATTTAAGAATACTATTTCCAGCCAAAGTTGATTGCCTGTTGACAAAATTACAAAATATGTCCGAATTTTACAAAATTAAGCCCATAATCTACTGAAGTGTAGAGGTGGAGTGCTGTGATAGATGAGTAATGGCAGCAAAGGCGTTCAACGGAACCTGAACCTGAATCAAGGCTTGATCCTGCATCTTAAAGAAGTTAACAGGAAATAGCTCACTGCCTTTCAGTGCCTTAATAAGAGGTCTTTTTCTGGACCCAGAGGAGAAAAGAGGTGATTTGCCCTTTTTCCATCATACCAGAAGCTGACTGTAAAATAAGGGAGGCATGAGAGTGGTGGGGCTTCCTTCCAGCTCTGGAGGTACTTCTGCTCTGTGGCCAAGGCAATGACCAAGAAGCAGATTATAACTATGACTGGTGTGGTTAGAGACACTGATGTATGTCTCCACGGACCTGCCTTCAGGTTGGCAGCGATGTGACAGATCAGCATGGGAACTTTCTTTAATGACCATCAACTGTCATTCTTACTGGCTTGAAGCATCTTTTTAAAAACATAATTTAGAATCTCTCTACTCAAAACCCACACATTTTCTGGGGTTTTGTTAAATGGCTGTCCATGTAAGTTCTTCCTCTGATTGTCCAAGAACAGGCCCTGCTGCTCTGTGGTTGGCTGTTCATATGGCAACCAACATCAATGTCCCCGTTTTCTTTCACTCTCATCATCGCATTATTTCCCCCCTACTCTCTTTATGTCCCTTTCCAAAGCCTTAGATGCAATGCAGTGTGAGGCAGTATCATTAAAAAAGGAAATAAACCATGGTAGTACAAACTGAAAGAACTCCAAATAAATCTAAATAATAAATGTTTTCTGAGGAAAGCATCAATGTTTAAGCAGAGGGAATGTTTCAGTGACTGAGACACCACGCAAATCAGCTTTACAAGCTCTGTGTCAGATGCAAATTGATGTTAAATATCTGGTGGCAAAGAGCAAGAAAAATGACAAGCTCTCTTAAGCAGCAAGTAGAGCTACTAGTAATTATGTGCCTGAGACACACTTTAACCAGGTAACTTTGGCTCTCCTCGGCCAGCACCTTGCTGATCCCCCTTTATTGCTGAACACCTGTAAGCAAACTGACATGTCTGTCATTTTTACTGACATGCCTGGACTGTAGTAGCTAGCTATTCATCTTTGATTTGCATTACTCTGAGTGCATCAAATTCACAAGTATCTTTAAACACCTTTTCCTACTGTAACAGTCATTTTACTTCCAAAAGTTCCTTGAATGAGAAAAAAAAAAATGAAAGAGATCACAAAAGCACTTAACTGTACTTCATATAAGGACTCCATGGAGACACTAATTTGCACCATTTGCCTATTTTGTTGTTTTGACCAATACAGGTAAAGAGATTCAAAGAAGCCTTTGAAAAGGGATGATTTTGAGATCTTCCTCTACTTATCAGGAGACAGAACATTCTAACTTATCAGAAGAGGAGAGTTGGCAAAAACAGCCCTTCTTTTCCCATTCACTGCAGGACCTGGATCATCACAGGCATTTTTAAAACAGAAAATGATGTTTCAGTGGAAGAAAAAAAATAATGAAGTTGTGATATTACTTAAATAGTCAGCTTCTCAATAATTTGCATTTCAAATTGCCAAGAAATTACTTGAAATAATCTAGTCTGTTTCCTCTAATCAGGGCAATCATCAAAACAACACCACTTACTTACAATATACTTCACTTAGGCAGTTATAATTATACAGAAGGAAAATCCTAGAGAGAAGTAAACGCAGGATACCTTTTCAAAGGACAAATATAGGAATACCCTGGGAGAATGATGCAAGAACCAGCTGTCTACAACGTGTGACAGAACGCAAAGCGGCCACCATCCCACTTTGGCCATCCGCGGAGAAGCATCCAATCCCAGGACTCCTTAACTGGGGTTAATGCTGCTGCTGCTGGAGCTGCAGCTTTTCACGTCCCCCACCTGCTGGCCACGCTGGAAAGCAGCACAGCACCAGCGTAATCCGTAACAGGAACACGTCCGACTCGGGGCATTCTGCCCTCGCACAGAGGTACTTCCATAGGCTGTTCACAAAGTTTCTCTGCATCTTTTTACCGTTAAAAGTGGTATCAGTTTCTATGGTGAGACATGCCAGTAAAAAACCTACGAAAAAAAGGGCAGTAATACCTGATTAAAGCTATTGAAATATCCAGCAGACTTCTGTGACTTGGAAGTATGCTTTTATCTGCTTAGATTACAAACGCAAGAAAGAATATGACTGCTGTGCTAAGTGAAAAAGGTCAATATGTACATTCACAGCATTATCAGATCATTGCTAACAGGTGATGTATGTGTTCACTACAGGATTTCAAGTCTCTGAAACAATCTGACAAAACAAGCATTAAATAGAAGACAAAAAAACCCACCCCACCAAAAGTATTCTGTCTGCACTGCTCCACAGTGTAAGAGAGATAAGGATAGCCATGCCTGTAGCGCGTGTGTCTCCTCAAGATGCACCAAAGGTACCATGGTGCTGCAGAGTAAAAAGCACTGCCACACATTCAAATAAAACAGATACTGGCAAATGACAGGCAACTCAAAAACTCTCTGTTCTCTCAATATTTTGTATCTGAGAAAGAGGCAAATCATTTTCCCTTCCTCTCTCAGTTCCATGTGTATTCACTACTAATACGAAACTTCCAGTCAAATGCAAAAAAGACTCTCATTTCACAGCTGGCCTGCCGCCCTACACCCCACTCATAACATCAATTAGCAGCAAGGACACTTTCCTTATTGCTACTCCAATGAAGCAACCACCAAAGTACTAAAAATTCAGGGCAGGCTTTCCAGAATGTTTTGATTTTGTAGAGTGTCTGGCTAGCTGTCAAACAACATCGACTGGCAGCCCAAAGGGCAGTGTTTTCCCAGCTCCAGCAGCCCATGCCTGCCCCTTGAGCACGCGCAGCACCACGTACCTGGGAAGGGCTGGACATGCAGCTTTGTGCGAAGCACGGCATGGCTCTCCAAGAAGCTAATGCACATGGATCTGCTGAGCTCGGAACAAAAATTTGCCCTGGTGCTTCTGCCACAAAGGAATCTGAAGCTACACTTGCCTATTCAAGCTGTTGAAGTCTGATAAAATAAAAATGGAGAGGGAAGAGAGGGACTGGTTTGCAATTGTCGAGCAGATTTCATGTGGCAGTATTGTAGCAGCGCCCAGTTAGACTTGCCCTAAAGCATTGCTTACAAGATGGTAAACGGGCATTAAAGCAGTTATACATTTGTACCTGATAAAATAAGAACATTAACTTACCGTACAAATGAATCACACTCAGCAGGTCCAAATAGGAGCGTTCACTAAAAATGACTCACAGCATGCAGAGTGCATGGTGCTGGCTTCCAGAAGAGGAAACCCACCAACACCCTAAAGGAACATCTGAAGATATTACTTACAGGTCCAGCATGATACAGCAGCACAAAAAGGTGACCGTGAAAGGTATTCCTCATAGTAATGTGATGGCATTATGTCCTGAGCGAATTCCCAATTCATTGCAATGTTTGTATGAAAATACTCTCGCAATTATATAAACAGAAGTTACCAGCAATAACAAAACATATTATCTGACTCCAGTGGATACCAAATGTTTAGACACTTTAGCGGACACCTGTCTCAATATTTGTTTCAGCTGTCACTTAGCAGAACTGGTACAGATTTTTATATTTTATCTCTGTTTATTCTGAAGTATTTGCCATTATGATGCCCTAAGCAAAGCTATTATTTGCTCACTCTTCCTTACTTTATAGACCTAAAGTTAGATTCCAGCTCAAAATAACAAGCTAGGATGACCAAATATAAAGAGATAATTATCATTTAGAATTTAGAATCTGAACAAATGAGCCCTCAAACCTAAAAGCAGCAATGATTTTACTGCACAGCATACATAGAGGCCTGTATTTGCTGTCAGGCAAGCTGCAAGACTTCCCCTAGGAACTGGGCTAACAATCTATAACATGAAGTAGCGACAGTAATATTGTAAACATATGACAGTTTAAATGATACAGAAAACTTCCCTGGTTTGAAATGTCCCAAAAACCAGTCTGTTCTGAAGCATGAAATTATTGTCTTGTGATTTTTTTCACTTTTAGGGATCTGATAAAAAACTAAAACTCAGTCCTTTACTGAGATTTAAGGGAAAGTATACACACAGATGTGTTTGTTCTCATTTAGTTCAGAATATTTTTATACATACTTCTATAGACTCTATAGTTACATTAACTATAGCTCATCTACAGGTGGAAATAAAAGATCTTCAGATCCCAGCATTTCTGATTGCAACCTGACATCAAATTTCACTTTATATTCTTTCCCAGTCTTGTGCAATACCCACAACAGGAAGTATGTTCCCTCTATAAAATAGGCTTCAAATAAACCCATTTTAACTAAGTGACACTAAGAAACTATGACGGTGTCACCTGCAGGACTGAGAGTTTATGCTTGAATCTGTTGTGGAGCAAGGGCTTTTTATTAACAGCAAAACTGATTCTTACTCTGTATAGTGCTTCATCTGCTGCCAAAGCTGAATATTGTATTAACGCCATTTTAAGGCTGTGAAGCACAGAGAAAGCAACAAGATACAGAATTTAGACAAAAGTAGAGCTATTTTACACTGTCAGCAGCTACCTTTACATTTAAATGTAGAATTGCATAAGGCTGGCATTTGGATGCAAAAACGGTCTCTTACCAGTTCTCCAAACAACAGGGAAGCTGTTGTAATTACAGACTTGCTAGCTGGCTTGCCACCTGCAGTGATGCCAAACATGAAGGGGAACAGCCATCATGCATCTGTGACAGATCTGCATGCTGGTGAGTTCAGAGACAAAGTCTATACAAAGAAGACAGTGTGCTACAGCAATACAGAATGCTCTGCTATTTATCATAGCATTGCACAGATTATTTAAAAAAGGTAGTTTTAAAACTAACTCACTAGTCTCATCACGTGTGTACCTATGACTTCAGTGAGTCAAGCAGGTATTTTTTCATTCTCCATTTAGTGTAAAGAAGGAAGAGTAAAACCAAAGCAAAATACAACCAACCTTCTTGCAGGTTCTTAGCCCTAACTGAGGGGCTCCACAGGTAAACTCTAACACAGGAAAACACCTGTTTTAAGTCAAATGCATCACCCCCCCAACCCAAATGACTAGGAAAGACACCCAGTACCAGAAAAGAATTCAAAGTCTGGTTTTGCTTTCTGCACCATCTGGAAACAATCTCCAGCTGGAGTGGGGCCTCCTCCTTTACAAACATACCAACATGTTTACCACAGTAACTAGGCATCTTGGGGAGCTTTTCTTACTCTGCATGTAGCCAAAGGCTAACTGCAGCAACATCTTCACTGGACTACATGCAAGCTTATACAGTTCTATAGCTTTTCTGAATTCTTGTCCCCTCAGCAAGCTAAATGTTTTTCTGAGATTCTTACAACTTACACTATCACCTGTGCTCTCCTACTGTGCTGATTCACAGGAACTACAGTTTACCTGGCTTCAATTATTCTAGCCACATCCAACTTGCACCTTGAACATGACTCAGAGGGCATCTCTTCTTTTTTGAGATGCGTAAATTCTGTACTGTCTGTAGCACAGCACTGATTAGTGCTACACTCGGGACATAGCACACAATGCTGCATGTCAGAGCTGTGAGGAAAGGCTCAGAGCACACCACCGCATGGCCTATTGGATTCTGCGGTATGTGATCCATGAGTAGCAGGGCTGCTGCAATCATCAGGGTCACTGGTATCTTGTAGGATCTTCCAGGATCAGCAACGTAAAAGGATAAGGGGTTCCTTGCTCCTACCTTGACAGTAGATTTAGATCCTGCTTCTTCATGGAATAGGCTGGAGCCTGTTGGCTCCACTGTGTAAGAAAAGTGGCTCCACTATCATCTTCCATTTTCGTCTGCTTTGTCTTCAATTATTTTCTGCATTTGTTCTTCAGATTCCTTAAGCAGACTTCAAAAATGTTTTCTTCACTTCTATCACCTATCTGCAGCTAGTTTCTATGCCACTGCTCTCCCCTTCATATTTCTTCTTTAGTAACATCTCCTTTTATTTATTAAATCTTGCCCTTTCTTCAGCAGGATTTGGAATCCCAAGTGATGTCACAGTGCTCAGAGCAGAGTTGCCACATGATCAGTATACACACAATGCCAGAACCAACACAATTCCTGGTAGCAGTAAATACTGAACTTCAAAAGTACTTAGCAGTTCATAAACAGGAGTTAAGACGCTAGTTCAATGACTGTAATGGAGTAGTAATTAGGATTTCTGTTAAGTTAAACCTTTTGAAGAAAATAATACACCCTCTGTAGATGCCAAAGCATTCCTTTGCAACCCAGTAAGAATAAACCCTACCATTCCAATATTAAATCCTTTTTCTACTGTTATTAATTAAGGTCTAGAGAGCCCTAAAAACCTACAAGTGATGAGTTCCATAGTAATTTCCCACAAAAAGGAATGAAAGGAGGACCAGGTCTGACCAAGAAAGGAAGGGTAATATGCAGAAGTACTCTGCAATAGCATGGAGAGGAAGCTGTCAGATGAGGAAGGAGTGAAATATCTCCAACTTCTGACTCCCAAGTCCACAGAGTCACACAAAACAGAAATCCTGAAAAACTGGGACCATACCACGTAGTTTTCAGGGTTTGAAAATGCTGCATCATGTACAACTGTTCTGAGGAACATGAAAAGTATCCTAGGAAATTAAGTTTTTAAACTTATACAAATGCATGCTAGGCAAGCCATGACAAAATCCGGAAGTATATATATACTTTACTGTATATTTTCCATGTCAATAAAAGCTCAAGTGTTTTAAAATACAGCACTTATAAACCATCTGGAAAATAAGATGCACAGAAATATGGAAAATATTTACATATTGTATAAATGTTCATGCACTAGGTAGCCCCAGAGTCAGAGTTATGTACAGAAGCTTAAACATAAGTGGCAGCATTTTATTAGGATATATGTTTTTTCTTTTTAATAATCTGAGACTGCCTTAGCTCCTCAGTCCCATGAGCATATGGACAAGATTCAGAAGTCAAAGAACAACCATCAGGATGATGAATGAAAAACCAACAGAGACGCGTTTTAAATGCTTCAGCTGAAAGGCGTCGTTTCACTTCAGGCTTAGTTTTCCTTGATGGTTTCTCTTTTCTCCAGTCACGAATATGAACTCTCCCATTTAGAACTAAGATTTAAAAGCAAACAAAAATTCAGCTGTTAATAGCCATGGGAATTATACTGGAAAAAATGAATAGTGACATTCCGTGAGCAAAATACATATTCACAGATCACACAAAACCACATGTGCCATCTATACAGAAATAGAAAGAGTGCACAACAAGCTTAGATAATATAAACATCTTCTAAAGATATCTTTCTCTGAGATGTTTTCCTGTGATGAATAGTTTGAGGCACCTTCGTATCATATCTTTGTAGAGGTTTAAGTTATCCTATATTTAAAATAGACTATAAACCTCTGAATTTAGATTACAAGTCCTGACAAGAAGTTTCAACTTCAAGAACTGTAATCGTTGGCATGCTCAAGAATTTAGTATTCCACATTTAAAACACAGTTACCAGCGAAATCTAGTAAGAGTCTTCCACTACTTTCAATATACAGATATGCAATTGCAGACAATGGTTCACTGTCCCAAAAATATACTGCACCTAAGATATGACAAGTATAATTATCCATGTAAATCAACAGTGAATTGGCTATATAATTGGTTAATAAGGATTTAGCATTTTAAAAAATTGGCTTGCCTTGTGAAAGCCATAAATTGCACACACACAGAGTTGTGAACCTCTCTAAACTCCTTTAACGTGAAACAAAACAGGATAAAAGGAGGTTAGTAAGACAGAAATAAAAATGTAGTTGAAAATCAAGGGTGAAAATGAGGAGGGAAGTATCTGCCTCTTCTAAGTTGCCCTGCTCTATTTTCATATTCTGTTTCAATTATACCTTCTGTTTCACACAATTGTAGCTTGGAATAATTAATTGATTGATACCATTCTACATTCTGATAATCACTATGCAAAGAGTAATGGATCCAGTGCAAGCTTAATATCACACATTCAGGCCTCAATGAATTCATCCCTCCAGGTTTCCTTGCACAAACAGATCTGAGCTCATAAAAAACCCTAATCCAGAAGAGCTTTAAACCCCTCTCAAAAGATGAGGAAAAATGAACAGACACAGTGCTATTTATGGTCAAGCATATATTTTTCCCTCCTCAAAAATCAGTCCTGTGTTGGACAAGACTGCCACAAATCAGTTATTTTAAGCCCCTTCATGTGTGTGTAAGGGGCTTGGACTTGATCTCTGGAGGTCCCTTCCAACCCCTACAATTCTGTGATACGTACACTTATCAGTTTTCCATGCCTTAAAAGAAAAACACTTCTGTAAAGATGACAAAAGAGCTGTAGCCAGGTTCTTCTTTACCCTCTTTGGCATAAGCAATGTCCTTCCAGACCACCAATTGATTAAAAGTCCCTTTTTATGGTGACATGCTACTGAAGAAAAGAATCAAACAGTCTCTACTGAAGCCCCAGGGAGTTTCCGTGTGACGTAAATTACTGAGAAAGATCTGGCCTTAATCCTAGTCATTCTTCAGAGGTAATGTGCAGAGAGCATGCATGCCAAATTAAAATGCTCATCCATTTAACTGGTAAATCCATTCCACCTATCCCTAATGACAGGGAATCAAATTCAGACACATAATGAATGTGGTGTGACCAACTCTTTTCAATGGATAGTAATTCAAAACAATTTCAGATGGCTTCACATTTTATAGTTGCAAATATTGTACAGAAATCCTCAGTGGATGCTAAACTTGGCTAGGTTAACCACTGGCAGCAAGTAGGCTGCAAACTCAGGATTATTTGCCATGATTAGCTATCAACATTTTACAGCTGATATGTAACTGTTGGAACACAAGAAGTCACTCTTCCAAATTTGAACCAGACTTAATAGTGATAAAACCTTAAAGATCTTGTGTTACTGCAAAACTAGACCTTAATTTTGCACAACTCCTCACTGACAAAAAAAACCCCACCAAACAAACAAAAAGAGCCACACCACCACAGTATTACTGGGGGGTGGAGTGGAGGAGGGTGATAAGGGGAAGCAAAACACTTTAACAAACCCAGCCAAGCACAGAAACTCACTACTAAGTTCCTTCTGCCATGCCACCCCAGGCCACCTAAATACATCAAGCTTCCCAGTTACACAGATTCTTACAGTGACAGGTTTTATTGTGTTGGCATTTAGACTGAGAGGCTTGGTAAGGCCAGACTAAGTCCCAATTACATTATATCGAGCTTACTCTGCATTTGATAACTAAAAAAATCACTAATACTTTGCTTGAAAACCAAAAGTTCTTTAAGTCTAATAAATGTATTGAGTTAGCCACTTTAGTTAAAGGGTTGGGTATTCAGATAGAGTTAGTCTAGAAAAATACTTTGCTGACAGATGCCTTACCAATCTCATTCAAAAGAGTTTTTTAACTGAATATTGGGACAACAGGCACAAAGAATGCTCAGTTTTCCACAAAGGTATATAAAGCAGTTTAAAAAAAACCACCACCATAGTAATTTTTCAGTTGAGTATAACTGTATGTAGAAGAAGCAAATCAGATTATTAAACAAAAAAAAAAAACACCAACCGAACCACCACAACCAAAACTCTTTCTTTACCTTCAAATACTTGATGATTGTTCTTGAGTAGTGTCTGCAGGCCTCCATACTCACTCTTTAGCTTTTTTAAGGTCTCTTTATTTAAGTGTTCTGCTACCTCTTTCAAGGAAAGGCTTTCTGCAACAAATTATGATGTAGCTATTAAAAATGTGTATATACCTACATATATATATATATATATATATGAGAACTTCTACAAAGTTCCATAAACTTCTATAGAAGTTAATGATTATAAGCACAATTTATGAATTACATACCAGTACCTCAGCAATTTTGTATAGCCAATATTGTGCACAATACTTAAAAGTATATTGTCTGTAAAATAACAGCTTCCACAGCAATACACATTTATTTTCCCTGCTTTTTACAACAGCATATAACCCTCATTGTGATAAACACTGTTTACATGCATGTAATTAAAGAAGAGAGGATGACTCAAAGGATTTTCTGTAACAATATCTTGTAGAAAACTACAGTGAGTATAACAAAAATGACAAGAGAAAAATGGAAAAATGGTAGTAGTGAGAACTAGCTGAATGCTTATTAAATAACAGCAACTTCTTTTTAAGACTTAATTAAAATTAATCTAAGTTTATCTAATCCTAATCATGTCATAACCAATCGGTGCTTTAAAGCGCTTCTTACACAATTCTACAGTTACAGCTAATTATGATGCAAATATAAAAAAATAAACTTAACACTATCCCCAAACAGACATAGAGCATTCTGTTTTGGTAAAAGTGGAAGAGTTCTGAATTTGGTTTGATTTTAATACAAACTTATTGTGTCATAATATTTAGGTGTACATGGAAAAAACTTCATATCAATTAAAATTCTTATAAGTTTTATTTGAGCAATAAGTATTCCTCTGTGCAATAAAACAGAGTGGGGGAATAAAAGGACTTTGATTGCTACTGTACTGTTCTTGGTATTTCCTACCATCCATTTCACTTACTGAATTTACAAACATGTAAATTCACTGGAAAAGACATCCCCTACTAGCAAAACCAAAAGATAACATAAAGGAAAATTGATCTCACCTCCTTGATTCCAGGTATTCATATTTCCACCATTAGAACATGATTTTTGGGGGGATGAATTTAACAGCAAGTTTGCCACACTAAGAACCACATCATCTACAAAATCCTGAGGGAGGGAAGCACAATTTCTGATTTGTTCTACTTTTTCTCTGGGTTGAAATCCAGGCATCCAAACTGTAGAAGCTCTCTGTGTCTCATTTTCAGGAAGTTCAGAGCTTGCTTCTTTGCATACATCAGCAGAGTAATCCTTATGATTAAAACCAACTCTTCTGTTACATGTTACCACAGCACAGATCTGACGATTACTAATAAACTGTGTTATCTGCTTGTCAATCAGAGCATGGTCTGCAGGTGGATATGTCCTATTTTTTCCGATAAGGCTTACCTGTTTTAATAGAAACAGGTAAATCATGATTTACAGAGTCACACGTTACACACAACCACCCCAACCTGCACATGCTCATGTAGGCTTCTACATCTACCTACAGGAGATGTACATTCAAACTCAATGCTCATTAACATCTGAGGATTTTTTAATTTTAGTTTCCAAATATTGGTGCCACAGAAGAAATCCAGTAATCAAATCATAATCCATCACACAGACACCAAAACAATCCCTCCTGACCCTCAGATTATTTAGAAAATTGAAGTTGTACACCTCTTCCTACTCTGAGGAGATTTCATAAGGGCATGAAAACCAACAAAATTAAATACAAATAACCAACAGAGGTAGCTGGAAAAAGTAGGGCAGAAAATAAGTAAGTTTCCATCTGGATGGGTTCCATAAAAAACCCACCACAAAGTCCTCCATTATTCCTTATCTTTAGGATTGTACCTATGACATTAAGAGCAGAGTGCCCAAGTTCACAAGTATTTTTGTCTCTCTTCAAAACACACTGCCTCAAGAAATGCAATTGTCTATAGTCTGATCTTACACTAATTAACAAACAATAATAATGAATATCCATATGCTTCAGACAGCTAGCAGCTTTAAAAAACAAAAGAGACAGGCCTACACAGCCCAAAATTACCCTCTTTGTTGACGGAATTCTAAGACAATCTTCCTCTACATGAAAACCGCAAGTAAATCCCACTTGCGCAACAAAATCAAGATATTCCCTGTACTGAGTTTTCTGGCTTTGTCTTCGGCTGTATTTTCCATGGAAATCAAAGAAGCAACATGGCAGCACAAAGTAGCAGCACAAATAGGAAGACCTACAAGGAAGATAACAAACTGCTAAATGGAAAGTTGTTTAAGAGAACAACACAAATTTAACAAAAAACACCCCCACCAAATAAAAGCAATAATGTAAATTTTTATTAGGTAACAGAGCTTCATGGAATAACATTTGTTTTTTTCTTACAGTATATCTACCAGCATAATCAAAACCACCATTTCAAATTACTGTGCAGACTTTATAGATATTAAACTATTGCAGCCAACTGCAAAGAGGACAATGGTTCAAGGAAAGACAGAACCAACAGCAATTTTATTTAAACAAAACCCCAAACAACGGATTCCTGACTGAAGAATATAAATTAGTTTTGGGTTCTGAGCTTCAAAATCCGTATTGAACGCTATAAGGTAGTAAATACTACATCTGTGTTTCTCCGTGGGAAGAACATCATTCTGTAAAAATAATCAATGGGCATCAAAAGCAGCAGATCTTACAAGGACAGCAGGTATGGCTGCAAAAGTAACAGTTTTTAATCAAACCACATAGGTAATCCTGGTTTGGATTTGTTGTGGTACAGTTTTCTGGTGGTGGTTTGTTTTTTTTTTTTTTTCATTTTTAGTTCCTCTACAAATACCTAGCTGCAATTACAGGTATCCATGGTGTTAATTCATCGGAATGGTTTCCTATAAGCCAGTCAGTATCTGGAAAGAGATGACTGTCACCTGGCACGATTGTAGATTCCTATAAAAACAAACAACACATTTTATTACAGGTGTCTTTAAATGCATTTTTCGTTGTTAGTAAAGCCCTAAGTAACAATATAGAATCATGTAAGCTGGCAAATAAAAGATGAATGGGAATGACTGACACCAAAAGCCTTTTCCTTTTGCTAACTAGAAATATTTTATAGCTACAAAGAAATAATATAGCAACAGCTACAAACACAATTTCAGTCAAAGAAGATTAGAATTTTTATTCCAAAGATATTTGGCACCCTAAGTATTTGTAAACACATATCATACATAGGATTATGGTTTCTTGCCATTCTCTGTCACATGTACGTCTGGACTCAATTTTTTAGAAAGCCACTTAACGGGTTGCGTCTTACAGCCCTAGTATTTAGGCAGCAACAGTATAGTATTTTGCCTCAAGAAAATTCAATATATATGAAGAAGCATCAGCACAGAGGTCTTCTCATCACACTACTGACTCATAGAATAGTTATTAGCCTCAAGTCTACTCTACCCTGATGGTGTATAAAAAATACCACAAAAAAACCCTCAAAACCAACCACTAAATAAGATGAATTTTTCATAAAGGTTAAATTTTAAAAGTTCTAGAATGGCTTTACTGTTTGTGTGTCTTTTTCTTAGCTTGAATTAAGTTCAAAGAAAGTACTTAAAGATGTTGCCAATAGGGAAGTACACATACTTCTCTAAAAAAGTATTAATCACAAAATAATTGAATAATTTGCAAATAAAAATCTGAATCCCCACAGACCTTTAGGAAAGCCCTGAAAATTATGCCCACACACTGCCTTTATATATAGAAAATGCATGCTTTTACAAACTCAAAAATCACATGTATATGCAAAGTAATATCTTTATAGGGATTAAAAAGACTCCACAACCAAATCACTTATTAGGGAATTTCAGAAATCTGACTACTTCTATTACATCCCAATTTCCCTCTTCAGAAAGGTGTTTTTAAGTATTACTTTTCACTTCAAAAACTACATCTCTGACCATGTGTAGTTATGCGTGTACATTTCTAAGTAACAATTTTTTATTGGCATGTTGGTAGATATTTAACCAAGTGCTTGATAAGTGTTTTCTTATGGTTGATTAAACAAGTCACTCCTACATCACATTTCAATTTTGATCATTCAATTAAGGCATAGCATGAATTATCAGTGCCACACTCCACATTTTGACAGTCACCCATAATCAAATTTGTATTCACCATGTCTGACAGCAGCTTGGCAATGCAGAGTGCCACCTGTTACATTCATTTATATTCTCAGTATTGGCACTGAACGTCACAGATGGCAATATTAATCCTGCAACTCATGCTTTAAGTAAAGATCAAAACAAAATCAGCTTTGAGTGTAACAAAAGGCTGTGACCAGGTGTCCCCTGTGGCTGCAGGAACCTTGTAAATCACCTCACCCTTCCTGTGCATTGTCTAACTCCTCCCCACACAAACTAATATTTAATATGTATATTTTGGGTATTTTTATTGTTTCTGTCTGGCTTTTTCAAGTGTTCTCTCTGAATTCTTTTATTTTTTCTTTTAATAAAAGACAAATAAAACCCCATCCTTTATTTGTTCCCTTGTGCTGGAGACAAGGACAGCTGATGCTCAGAAGTTTCTCTACAAATCAAGAAATCTGAGAAACCGTAAAGAGCCAGACCTTCGCATTAATTGAATGTACACAATTCAAAGATTTCCACAGTACAGAAATATGGGCAGAAAAGGGAATATCTAACAAGACAAAAACATGATGCTCTTTGGTATAATCAGGAGTGACAATACAGTAGAACAGGAAGAAAAACTACTAGAGCATAACTACAGGCAGAATAATACATGGCACGCTTGTAATTTTTTGAGAAAACAGGGAGAAACTTTCGAAGTCTAGAGGACAAGAAGCCAGGATCACCTCACCTCCAACAGGCAACCGTTCATCAGTGCCACACTGTAATGAGGATTAGACCAAGAACAGCTAGAGTTAAAGTGAATGTTCCTGTACCCAAATTATTCCTGTTCTCATAAAAACGCTAATGCGGATCTTGAAATACAATGCCCCTTTCAGACTCATTTTCCTGTTCGTTCTTTTGAAGGCTATAATTGCAATTAGCACAAGGTCAGGACAGCAGTGGATTGGCTCCTTTGTGGTTCAACAACACTTTTGTCCTCAAAGCACATAGCACTAGAAGGGCAGAATCACTTTCAAGACTAAACTGTCCACAACTTTGGATACTACTATCTTCCATAAGGTACATGAGTGCAAAGCAAGCTGCTTAGTATTGATTTTCCAGTGAAATCAAAGACTGTTTCATGGTGTACATGTCTCTACATATAGTAGGAAATGACAATCATATTTCAGATGAGAAGACTAATGAGTTGCAAATATGCAAGGTTATAATACAGCACTGCTCTCAATCCCCTTCACAACTTACTTCGTAGTCCCTCAAGACATATGGGTGGCATCATCCCAATCTGATCTATCACTTTAGATAACTGTCCGTTACCTGGTATGTTTCATTACATATGCATCAACACAAATGAATTTGTGAACAGATTAATAAAGTTACAAATCAGTAAGATTGACATACATTTGCATAATACCTCTAAACGAGTTTCTGGTCCATACATGTCCCAGATTTTTCTTCTCCTGACATCAATTCCTCTACCTGAGTGCTGAAACATATAACAACACAAAGTATCATTTCTAAGTACTATTATTAGCAGAAATTGTCAAACACGCTCACTAAATGTACATATTAACACTGATTATTTTATTTCATACTAGAGTTTTGGCACATAATTAAATACAGCTTCACCATTTGAGACAAAACCTGAATCCCTTTGATCCCTTCTTTCCCTTCTAAATATGAAATGAAAGACCCGATATGTCTGGCTTGAAATTTTACCTGGGCACTCATTGAGACTACTCTGGAAAAGTTGGGTCTCTATAAAAGTGAAAGATCATTGGTTTTGTTTGTTCATTTTTTAAATATGAAAGCCTTTCACAAGGAAAGTATTCTGTAGCACACACAGGGCTCGGAGCAGAGCGCTCTCTGGGAAACCCACCTTTCAAACACTGAAGTAATTTAAACTATTGGGAGTCCAAACATACTTTTGCTTGTGTGAACTAATGGGAAGCAGCACTAGTGACAGAAACTAAAGCAAAAAATAAAAAACGTGTATGTAATAGTATCTGAACTTCAGGAAACCTGTGCAGAACTAACCAAAGTCTCACAACACACAAAATCTATTTATTTATTTTTTACCAACAATGATTTTCAGTGCTACAGAAATAACCTAATGATGTATGGAAAGAACCACCTACAGGGAAGTGTCTTATATTAGTTTTCCGTCTGGACACACAACAACAGAGAGCTTGTGTTATAACTGGGATTTCCCACCCCTCACCTCCCTCCAAACAACATTTACTGATTTAGCAGATCTTAATTTCCTCCACAAGTTTTACCATGTTTTCCCACACGTGGAAAAAGTTTTTCTGAAACAAAAAGGCCCAAATTCATTTGTTTTTGTTTCTTTTGACCGAGTTCTTTTGTTGTTTCTTATTTTTGCTGTTGCCACATATTCACTCCCATAAGCCCAGTACGTCATTAGGCCTTTTCACAATTAAGAAATACCACAATTTTTTCTACAGATAAGAAAAATGTTCTCAGGACATGACAAGTAGAATACAACTTCAATAAAATTAAGTTTATGAAAAACATCTCATTTAAGGACTCTTGTGAAAGAATCTCTATGTTAAGATTCCCCATTTCCATTTGCTTTGTTAACCGTGTAATTAAATTACACAATTACTTTTTCTTTTCCCTCTTAATTTCTTACCTCAGAAAAAAAGCCTTGAATTGAAATGAACTGCACTAATATAAGTGAAAGGTTCATAAAGCTCTGCTATGTGTTTTTGCTGGTAACCAGTTACAAAATCCTATTTTAACAACATGAATTAACTGAGTGTTGTATTTTTGCATGCCGGATAAAAGGAAAGCATAGCAAGACACTGACTATTGTTATTTTTTGACAAATTGTTTTGAAAAGTGCTTTATTTACCCCTTCATTGCTTAGAATATGAACAAGTAGACCGTTTCCACATCCAAGATCTACAAAGGACTGCTTCTTGGTCAAGCCTTTTTCCTTTCTCTGTTCTTCCCAGAGAATCTGACAAGAAAAGAAGACATTTTAGACTTCTGCTCTAAAGTTTCCCTGTGTTATTGGAAATGAAAAGACTCAGAGAGATTGTTGATGTGACAAAAGACAAACCCTGTGTATTTGGAGAAAATAACTTGAGAGGAGAAAAAAATAATCCAGTAAAACCCACTAAAACTGTTTACAGAGAGTAGCAGGAATTATGTTGCTAAGTATCAATAATTTTTAAGTGTTAAGCAAATCTTCCCCTCCCTTCTGAGTTACTGAAGTTAAAATTAATCAAAGCTATACAGCCTGGGTTATAGTGAGCCTAAATGCAAAATAAACTGCTAAAACAAAGGGTACAAGAGTTGACCAAAGGAAGCAAGGTAAGTAGGAGCAAGCAAACTTCAATGGGGTCTGCAAGTAACTCCATGGAAGCATTTATATCCACTGTATTAAAGAAAGAATTGGTGTCAGAGCTGAGAATAAAACCCAGGTTGTTCTTTGCTCAGTAGAAAGTGATGTTACACATACCAATGTATAGCCAACTGATTGCAAAGTGTAATTTATCTAGCGACAGCCTGCTGCCCCAAATTCTGCATCAGCTGACTGGTCCCCAAAACTTCTAGCCCAACTCTAGTCCTCACTCTGTATATAAGTAGTTACTTTTACATAGTTATGTAATTCACAGTTAATTAATAATTGGATGTTTTCCTGCAGGGCACGGATTAGCCTCTTTCTATTGTTAAACTCTTTTTCCTTCAACAAGAGGCTACAGAGCATGCATTCTGCTCTGCACACTTATTTTTCCTGTGACTAACAGAAATCATCAAGAGTATTTAACAAAAAAAAAAAAACAACTCAGTATTTCTGCTAAACATTGCTGCTTGTTAATTTGTCAGTTTTGCTAGAGGGAAAGAAACTGCAGATAATCCTTGAGATTATCGGGCTGTATGTTTACATTTTTAAATGTACTAATTATTGCACTTGTGTGCTCCAGGCTGTATTGCAGAAAACCCTAATCACCTCCTACATGATCACACCTACCCTCCACCACCTGCTGAGTTTTTCAAGATATAAACTGAATAGCTCCTTGTTTTGCCTTGTGCTTAGGACAGCTGATGACTTAAGTATGACTGCAGAGTAGAATAAGGCAAGATGGCCCCTCCTCCCATCATAAATGGAGATACCGCGAACCCATAGAAACTTCACACTGGACCTCCCTTCTCTCAACCATCTGTTCAACATACTTCTAAAAAACAACTAATAATCATACGGGTATCTAAAGGGTAGGTTATTAATACCATATTTTAAGCTTTCATTTATACAAACCAGTTATTAGATAACTTTTTGAAAACTGGTACTGTCACCCAGAACACATTACCACTATAACCTAACATCCAAGTGTGTCAAAATTTGCAAAACATTTTAAAGAGTGTCATTACAGAATTTTCCTATGGCTACCAACTATTTCAATTCCTAACATACAGTAACTAATTTTCAACAAGTATTACTATAATTGGGTCAAAAATAGTAGAAGTCTATTACATAGCTTTTTACACAAGCCAGTATCATAGAACAGTTCAGATTCTTAGATAAAAACTGCATCAAGCATTTATATTTGTTCAAGAATCTACAGTTGGCTTTGCTGCATTTGAAGATAGGATCTGAGCATTTTTATCAGGGAAAGGCAAAGCAACAAAAAGCCTTTAGCATGTGATTCACAAGTCATAGAAATATTTATAAAACAATAGCTTCTGATCTCCAAATTGGTCTAACTAATCAATATTTTTCTACTACATCAATGCTTTTTCCTTTATCACTTAACCCAAAACCATCTTGTCTGTGTAGGTCATAAACTTCCTGTGACAGAGGACTTCAAATTTCTACCATATCATAAAAAGTTTTAGTACACCTCTAAACCAAATTATCTTTTGTTGTGTGCTGATAGTTGTGGTATAGGGCAGTAAAAAAAACAAAAACAAAAAAGAAAACCAACATACAACAACAAAAAAAAAAGACTGATTTTCCCTTTGTTTTGTCAAAAAACCCCAAACCATAACACAACAAACCTGCACCCCTTCTCCTACCCCTTCCTTTTGCCTTGTATGTCCAAAATAGAATGACCTGAAGTTATTACAAAAAAACACAACAACTGTAAAATGAAAATACTGATTTTGTTTAGAGAGGTTCTACTATTAGGAACCAGAACCTTGTAGACTAGTACTAGGCAGTTTCCTACCAGCAAGTAAGTAGCAATGGCAACATCTTCATAAACAAATTTCTCAGGATCAGTCACTTCAGGCCACATCTCCAGGAACAAAGAAGAAAAAAAAAGAAAAAAGAAAATTATTTCCTGCAGTATCTGATGTTAGTTCAAAAATTGCTCAGAGTGATCTTCAATAGGTTTAACAAATCTTACTTGACAAATTTTACGTTTTAACCTCATTAAAAATATACACAAAGAATGTAAATAAAGATTGTTTGATTTTGTGAGTCACACAAAAGGATAAGGACATAAAGAATGTCTGCTGTCATCCCATCAATAGTTTCCAACAACATTACGGCTCCGTATGTGGAACTCACAGCAAGTGAACTGCTGCATCTGTTCTGTAACAGAGCACACATCCTTTTGCTTAATTCTTTCCAGTAGAAAAAACTATTCCTGTTATGTGCAACACTTAACGTGAGCACTTAAAATTTATTTTCACAACCTAATAGGCACAGAATTAGCCTGGCACAACAAAACATGAAGTAAGAAGACAGAAAGTAGAAGCAGTGGCCCAGTTTTGTACATGATGAATTCAAACAATGATTAGAACACTCAACATAACATCAAGTCTACTGCAGAGCTGTAGACAGAACCCCAAGTCAGTTTTTACTCTCAAATATATTAGTTTAGAAATATCAACAGTAAAAACTCAAGATTTTCACGATATGTTGTACAAAAGCATCTCACAACTAGTCTGTCCTATAAGGACACGGGTATTACATCAAACGGCACTTAAGATGATCACTGTCATTTTTTAGGACTCCTATTATAAAAAAAATATTGCTCAGAAAGTAATTTTAATATTAGTTCTATATAATTTTTAAAAAGGTAATAAGAAACTTAACCTGCCTAATAAATAGTGCTGTTTCCATTCTGAGGTTCTGGAGAAAATAATTACATTGTGTATGCCTTCTAGTACGGATGACTTAGTATTTACATCCACTGACCTACTGCTCCCTTTTCAATTAAGGAGTAAACATTGTGGAAAGTATTTAATCCCTCCAGATATTTGGGAGTGAATTTGGCTCTGAATCTCGCTTTTCCACTTCAGTTCTACGTTTCCTATATACACAGCAAAAAAAAAAAACATGCCATAAAACATACATTTTAATTAAATTGTGACTTTTATTGAGAAAGAAAACAACCCAGTGAAAGAGGCAGCTTCATTAAGCAAAGCACAACAAAAACAATGACAGGAAAGCATGTCACCACTGCATTTATTGCCAACTTACCTTTACCATCTCTTTGTATTTTTCTTTAAGCTCCTGATAAACTTTGCTGTATTTTGCTACAGAAATGAGGGAGAGCGTACTTTTAAACTCACTGGACTTTTGCTCCACAGACCATTTAGCCAGTTTGGGCAAAAGTTCATTTCCCAGCCATGCCAGTTTGGGGTATGCAATTCCATCTGAAAACCAATCTTCTGGAAATGGAGCTACAATAGCCACAGACCTTTAAAAATAAAATAGAGACTTTGTATAAACACACTGTATTTCATTATCTCAGCTTTCCACGCCCCCAAAAAAAAGAAAAAAAAAAAAAAGAGTAAAAGAGTAAAGAATGATGAGATGGGGAAAAAAAAACAGCAACTCAGAGGTGTACAAGGAAATATGAAATACAGAAAGGGAAATAAAACAGCGAAGTTACTGATTAATGGAACATTCTCCCCCAAATTTTGTTAGCTCATTATATGCCAATCCAAACACTGTATATGCAAAGCCATGCTATGTTTAACACGATGACAGAGGACCTGAGTATGATGAATAATCCAATTTTATAATACATCCAAAGAATAACTAGTAAAAGCAAATTAATAAAATCCACAAAAATACTGGCAAATTTTGGAGGGAAACATAAACTGCTGGTATATTTTGTTATTTTATCATTTCTAGCCTTATTTAGATTTCATTAGAAATGAAACGTGAGCAAGTTGTGACAGACTGCATTTCAATGACCAAAGAGCAATTCCAGCTAGACCCTCAACCTTACTAACACTCCCAGAACCTGACCCCTTTATTCTAGACCATACATGCACAGTCAATGTACACAAACCAAGCTGAAACAAGATTTCTTTTGTGTTGATTTGGGCATTGCAGATGTTTCATTTTTAACTGAACACTATGCACTAAGATCACACCACTATTGTCATTTACTAATCAAGCAGGAAGCTACACAAACCAAACTGCCTAGATACCAATCCTAAAACACAGTGTGATTTTGCAATAATTCAGGATTTGCTTCCTCTCTAACTCCCAGCACTTACCATTCCTCCTCTTTTATGTGTGTAAGTTGAACCTGATAAATATTGCACATTTTAATCCGGTATTTTCCTTTGCTGTTTTCCTCCAAAGGCAGAAAGGTCACAGTTCCATTGTAAACATCTGAAAAGATACATAAATAGCGGTATTTTATTCCATGGTGCTCATCAGGGTGATGAGCACCAAAATAAACTTTTGTCTCCTTACTATGTTAAGTACAAACTAGTGAGGCAAGATTTAGGACAACACAGAAAGAACCACGATGCTAAAAATAGATCTGTTTCTCAGTGTTCCTGAGATCTGGAACTACTGTTTTAATTCTTAAAACGTAATGTTCTCTTGCATGATGTTTCTAAAACACCCAAGGCTGACCAGTAAGACTATTCACTTTCTTTAAACCTAATCATTTTAATAAAGTGAAAGCTAGACAATAAAACTGCTGCTTTCCCCTACCTCACGGTAAATCCATAGGTCTGGGAGGCCCTAGCCAAATTAATGGGGACATACCTATCACCCCTTGTATCAGATAAACAATCAGTGCAAATTTAAAAAATAATCAATACTATTATTAACATCTATCAACCTTGCCAGGTTCAAACATAGGATCTATTGTGTAATTACAATTAAGTGTAGCTACACTTCTGTTTTAGCATTCCAAAGCTTTCCCAATTAGTGTTTCCGGGTGAAGCACTTACAAAAAACAAGTTATCAATTGGTCTTTTCAGAGTTATGAGTTACTACCTGCAAAAACCTGTTTTTAGGTGAAGGTGTGTGTATTATCATGTTAATACATTATGTTCAGCAACCACACCACTGTTCTTATTGGTATCCATCACCTGTGGATTGAAAACTTTATGTCCAGAGACAGATGCCAAACATGAGATATTTTGGAAGAGTTGAGATGGGCTGAAAAACAGTCGGCAACACACATGAATGTCTCTGCCATATCTCAAAAACATATTTTTCAACTTTTTTCACACTTCATTCTCTAATACCAATCATGAATGTACAATAATTAACTCCTACACAAGTAAAAACATAGAGGGAGAGCACTTCCTCTTGAAATAGCTTCAAAATACAAAGAAAGGAGACTAGAATAAAATAAGAATGGCATGGTACCGTCTAGTACTCACACACTACTGATTTTTTTTAATCTCAGCATCTTAATTTATTCTCTATGTCCTTCCTAAAAAGTGACTCTAAAAGCTTTTGCAATATTTCTTACAACATGTGATAATGCATTATTACTTTATAAATCAGTTGCAAAGAAATAATTTAGCTATTATTTGCCCAGGATGATTCCTTTCAAAAACAAACACTCCGACAACTGCAAATTTTCAAACTAAGAATGCTATAAGGAGTAAGTAATCGAATTTCAGTAAAGTCCGATATTTTCTGAAGGAGATGGGAATGAATAATTAGCAACATAACAAATGTCAAATCTTGCTGTCTTTGCCCATCCTTATCTGATTCCAGTACTTTTAATTCTGTTTTATACATATTAATTAAAAAAACACCTTTCTTAGGTTTCTTCTTACAGATAGGCCAGAGAACCCATTTAGATCAGGAAAATCTTAACATCAAAACAAAAATAAGTCAAAATGCCAACATACACTTTATTTTTTAAGACATCAGAGTAAGAATCATAGGCCACAAGAGCATCCTAAAACAGCTGTCCTCCATAACCGGTTTTCTTTTTAACTGCAAATTTTTTTCTGGAATTCTGATTCTTTTCAAAACATTACTACTAAAATTTAAATCCACACCAACACTTTTTCAAAAATTTGTTTTAAAAAGGTGTCAACCTCTACCCTGTAAGTTCCTTCATATTAGAAGTATTTACCACACCATACCATGTAAAGAAACAAAAATGAACAAAAAAATGAAGTTAAGATTCATTTTTTAGCAATGCCAAACTATGAGAAGGTCAACATAACTGGTTTGAGTTGCCCAGACAGGTGCCACAACTTTTTTTCCATTAACTACATTTTCAAAGGCTACCATCACTCCTTATATGCCTGTAATTAGGTTTGCACTACAAGCAGTGCTTTTGTGTGGGCAACTTACTCATGAAGGACCTTGATGACAACAGTCCTTCCTGACTATTTTTATTTTAAGCAAGACAAAAATATGAGCCGCTCTCTATACATCTCCCTCGGGAGCAGATGCCTGGCTTCCCCAAGTGCTTTCCCTACCTCGGCAGTACCTCCGATATGACACATCAGCAGCTCCTTGCCCTACTGTGCTTTCCTAAGGTTGAAGCAGGCCCTGCTTAAACCAGTCCTACGGGTGCTTGGCCTCTGCGTTCTGTGTTTCAACTGCTGGCACTGCCTAGCACAAGAACAAGAGATAAAAACAAAAGATAAGTTCTAACCACCCAAGAAGGACAAAAATAGCATCTGAACTCCCACAAGCAGGAAAAAAAACCCACCCAACAAGAAGCATTTATCTCGCTTGGGACAGCCTCGGACAGGACAGGTCTACAACAGACCCAGCATCCCACGGGCGGTCATTCCCGGCATCCCGACCCCACATCTCGCCTGCTCCCACCGCCTCGGGCCCGGGCTTCCGCTCACCTTGGATCGCCAGCTCTTTCGCCGGCGAGGCGACCGGGCCGCCGGGCCGCCGGCGGGGCAGCAGCGTCCTCAGCACGGCGCCGAGCTCGGGGCGGTGGCCAGGCCCGGTCCAGGGTGTGAGGGGCGGCGGCGGTTGCCCGTGTCCCCCCAGCAGCTGGTCACACACCTCCCTCCAGAGCCAGCCCAGCTCCTCCGTCCCGGCAGACAACGCTCGCCTCTCCTGCCGCCCACCGCTCCCGCCTCCACACACGGCGGCGAGATGGGACGATGTTTCTCCGTCCTCCCCGAGAGGCACAGACCCCTCCATCTCGATGGCGGCGCCGCAGAGCCGCCTGTTAACCACCTGCGGCTTCTCCAGCCAGACGCGTACCGCCAGCCAGAAGCCGTGAGGCAGCGCGGCACTGCCATCCCGCACAGTCGCCGTCCCCACCAGCCCCATGGCCGCCTCGCTACTGCCGCCGCGCAGAGCCGGGAGGCGGGGCTTGTCGCAGCCTGGTGCCGTCAGTTCCTGAGGCGGGGACGGCAGCGGCCGCAGGTAGGTACCGCGTCCTTTCGCCCCGGACGGCGGTTTGAAACCCCGAGGGACACGGCCGCCGTCTGGCCGCCTCATGGCGGAACGGCCAGGGCGGGCGGGAAATGCCGCCTGCAGCCACTCACAGGGAGATGCACCTGCGCCGCGGCGAGAAGCTGCTGCGGTGTTGCTCTGCAGCTGGAGAACACAGGGTACCGCCCGCCCGCCCCCAAAAGTGGGTGTAGGCTGGAGGATTTTTAACCATATTTGTAGCTTTTCTATGAGTAAGGCCAAGCCGCGAAAGGCGGCTGCGGTGCTTCAGCGTAGAAGCGGCTCTACGAAAGCGGCCATAAAGCCGGGAACGCTGGCTGACAGCCTGGCAGGTCCCCAGCCTCCCGTCTCTCCAGGGAAACAAGCAGCCATGCGCTTCTTCTAGTGAAAACCGGTTCATTACCGAGCCTTCTGTAGTTTTATTTCTCAGCTGATGAAAAACCAGGCCTCGCCCTGAGCATTGGCAGCTCGAATAGCGGTTGTGCTCTGAAACCTCAAAGGGCTTTTAAAGAAGTAGTTTACTTCCCTGCCTTTAACCTCTCCCACGTTGTCTTTCTCTAGGCAACTGCCGTTACTAGCTTTTTGTTTTATTTTCTGGTGGCTCTGCACTTTCAAGTAATGGTGTTTCTGACAGAGCAAGGGTATAATATCATCATCCTCAACAGCTACGTAGCTCCTGAGCTTTGGCATCTTTATGCAGACTGAAGTGCCCCTTTGTGATCTGTGTACCACAGCTGTGAACTCCAGTTACTGGCTGGAGCACCTTCCACATAAAAACGTTTTCAACTATTGGTGAAACTGCAGCTCAGTGAGTTATCTTCAACTCAGTGAGTTGAAAATAACATGCATTGTTTTTTTACGGCCACATCTACATGCAGATTTCACAACACCAGTGTAAGGTGGAAATTAACACTGAGTTTATTCTCTAGGGCAATCCTTTGGTAAGCTCATATAGTAACTGCCCGGTTTGGTGTCCTAATTAGTTTTGAAACTGTTGGCTTGGAACCGAATTTCATTTAAGCACTATGTGTGAAGGCAGAGAAATTACAGGTTTTAAGTACAGTATTGTTTTTTATAAAGGCTTAGGTTTTCTCATTTGATTTCTTTGCAATGTAAATAAGGTTAGATGCAATAACTGCAGTATTTTGATTTAATTATTTCTCTATTCTGAGCAGGAAGCATTGAACTTCTGCCTGATTTAACTGTTTTCCAGTTAAAAGAGTAGTGTTTGTCTGACTTCAGGTTGAAATGCTCTTTGAGCCCTGGGCCTGGATAACCTCCCAGTACTTTTGAGAACTTTTTTCTAGCCAGTTCCCTTGTTATAAGGGGCTGGCTTCTCTTCCCCTGCCTGATCATTTTTGTACTTTAACAAGCGTAATATCATCTGCATGAAGTGTCATAAATGTGTGCAATGTGGGCAGATAGCAGCAGAGGGAACTCCGACGACTGTTCTTGGAAGCGGCAGAGGTATAAGCCTTTACTCTTTGTACCAGGTTCTGACTCAAAGTAACATTGTCCTTCTCTCCAAAACCAGTGCAGTTGTACCTCTGATAATGAATTCCTGCTGGTTCTGTGAAATTTTGCAATGCATTTTCATGACATATAGATATATGCTGCAAAATGCCAGCAGACTCTGTGGGGCCTTACTGCTTTTGATCACACACACGAGTCAGAGGTCAACTCAGCACAAAAAAAATTGTATTCAGAAAAAAAAAAGTTTAGTGAGATGACAGACTAAAAAGGTGAAAAGCCACCACACAATGAAAAAAGGAAAACTGAAGTTTAAGTCTGCAAAGTTAATACTCCCTATAAGTTTTCATAGTGATATGACACTTAAGTGCATGCTTATATGCTCACAATTTTACAGAACTTCACCACCAATGTAGAGGAAGAGCCTTGTAATTTGTTGTGTTTGGTGGAAGTCACTTCTGTGACAGTTTTAGTTTACTTCATTTCTTTAGGTTTAATCTGCAGAACAAGAAGGCAGGTGGCACCCAGGAAGCTGGGAGTGGACACAGCCAGGACAGGTGACCCAAACCAGCCAAAGAGAGTATTCCATGCCAATTATGTCATGCTCAGTATAAAGGGTGGTCAAATGGGATGGGACGTGCGGCTTCAGGACGTGCGACTTTGGGGGCGATCCAGTTCTGGGACAGCTCTGAGCTGTAAGGCCTGGGGTGTGCAGTTCGGTGAGAGATTGTATCCTGTATAATCACCTTTATATATTTTATTTTAAAGTCCTATCATCATTATCTCTCTACTGTCCCAGTAAACTATCCTTATCTCAACCTGTGAAGTTTGTTTTTCTTTGTTGGTTTTCCCTTCTGTCTTTTCACCTCCAGCATTTCAGAGAGAGTGGCTGTGTGGTGTTCAGCTCCGGCTGGAGTGAAACCACAACAGACATACTCCTCATGCTTTAGGTAGCATTGTACTCATCCCAGGTGGGTCTTTGTGAGCTAACCCAGTTCTGGACAAGACATAAATTAGGCAAATGTGCAAAATTTTACAGAAATTTGGTTTGGTTTTTTTTTTTTTTTTTTTCAATAGGTGTCCATTAAATAAAGGCTCTGTTACCCACTTACTCTTTCATATATTCAACCAGTGGGAAGAATAGGGCAGAAATCCAGCCATTTCCCTGATGTCTTCTGTCTTGTGTTTATGAACAAACAGCGCATCACATCAGTTATATAAAAGCAAACCATAACGCATCATTTAGTTAAAAGTTGTTTAAATGTTAAGTAGTAATGTGCGAATAATATAGGTATCTCCTGTATCAGAACAGGGCTTTGTATGTAAGGTTTGGTGCTTTTATATTTTTTTTAATATTTTATTATTTCGCACTTAAGTTGGAAGGTTACAATTATTCACATTATGTTATTTTATACATGTTATTTTCCTGTCTGGATCCTTTTTCTGACACATCCCTGCCCCACCCTCACCTTATGCCATATTGTCCAGTGTTGTCCCTGTTTCATATTTCCTCATTTGAAAAACTTAACCTCATATTGTAAGAACAGAGTAATTAATTTACATTTGATCAAAGGCTTTTTTCTTCTGAACTTCTACCAAGCCAATTGAATTAGGTAAGGGCAGTCTTCTAGTTGGCTTTGCACTGCTGTGTTCATACATATGAACAATCCTACAGGTGTAATTAACAACCCTTTTGATTTATTTTTCTTATTGATAATTAGACATAGGTAGTGCTTCAGTTCATTATGCATCATTTCTTGTTCAGTACAGTTTAATGAACAATGGCATCCACACAAGTCACCGGCAACCAAAGTTCATTGGATACCTTGCTACCAGATTTCCCCAAAGGGACGCTTTGCAAATATCGTAAGAAAGCTTCCTTCAACTGGAAGGAGATGGCATTGTTCACAGATGGTGAAGATATCATTCAGCTTAAGGTAAACTTTGTAAGAATTGTAAGCATATTTTAATTTTGCAGATGTCAGTAGAAGCAAGTATGCGATTTTCAAAGGAAGATTATTTACTTTTATAATACTCTGTAGATATAGAGCATGAAGAAGTTGCTTTTGCACATCCAGTTTTCAGAACAGAGCTGAACTTTTACACAACCTACTTTGCTGTCTCATAAGGCTTATTATATCTCTGATCATAAGTATAGAGAAGACCAGCAGGTGCTGTGTTACAGAAAGAACTATATTCTAACATACTTCATTACTATACTGTTTGCATTAAACCGTTTATCTCACGGTTTTACAGTGCACTTAAGCTAAGTTTATGCCCCTTTTAAACATAATATTTCTGTCTTCCTTTGCCCTGATATAATTTCCTGCAATCTGTGCTTACATTAAAGCTTATGTGGCATTGCAGTTGGACAGAATAGCGTGCCTACCTTACTGAAATCTAACCCTAGCAAAAGAAGAGATTAATTGCAGTGCAAGAGGTGGTGTGGGAAAGGGTGACTTAGGAAGGTGGGAGGAGACAGAACTTTTTGAAGATGGTATAGTTTTACATGGATTTAAGATAATCTTGAATATTTGCCATAATTATTGAAATCTTAAGTGAATCAGAGAAATAAAAAGTGGCTTGTTCTGCGTGTGACTGATACATTTAAGAGCATAGAAAAATGAGTTTGCTGTATCTCAGGCTGTTTATACAGAGAGAGAGAATCACCCTACCTTGGCAAGAAGAGCACAGGAAATCAACTGATTTTCTTCCTTCTTACTGTGTCGTTCTCTTCAGAGAAGAGGAAAGGACTTCAAAAACCTTTTTAAAAGATTTTGCCTTAGGCACCACACCTTTGCTCTGTTATATGAAAGCCAATTAAGACAATTAAGAAGATGTGGGCATCTTGAGGACACAGAGATTTGAGGTTAAAGAAGCCATAGTATATCATCTAACAACAACAGATCAAAATTAAAATATTTAAAGATGTGTATCCCCACATTGAATGGCTGCATATGATAGTTCTATTAAATGGAGTATTTTTCTGCTTTCATCTAGGAGCAGAGCAATTGTGATAGCTTAGTGGCTTTACCATTATGGCATATTTCTAACTGAATGCAATCTCTGGAGTTTGGCTTTAAAAATTCATCTTCATTCAAATAGTGTAGTTTCAGGCATAGTATTATCCTAGACGAATATTAACTTGTGTTGTAAATTCTTTTAGATAAACATTCTCATGTCAGTTTTTTTTTCCCCTATCAAGAATAGAATTTTCTCTACTCTGGAGAGCGATCCTCTCTTTGCACGTCATCCTGGAGAAGATTTGTGCCGTGAGAAGTACCAGGAGCTGACATTCCTGCGCTGTAAAAGGCTCTTTGAGTATGATTTTCTTACTCAGCAAGAGATCATAGAGAATCCATTAAAGATATTTAATATGATTAACTGTATAGGAATGTACGATTGGTCTCCATGTCTCCAGTATGCCTTACATTGTGGTGTAAGTACAGTAAAATGGTTTTGTCAGAGATATATCTTTTCCTAGTCCTTTGTTTTCAAAAATAAAATTAATTTTAACTGGTTCAATTAAATTAATTTTAACTGGTTCTAAAACTCAGAGAGCTGTGGGATGAAGTTAGTAGATCTCTGCCATTAGCCCTGTCTCCACTGGAATCTCATGTGAAAAGTAAAGGTGAAGCAGTATAGACAGAGCTACAGAAAGATATTTTGATGCCTACTGTTCTACCTTATTTTGTCCACTCCTCTGCCTCCTCTCTAGGGCAGCAGTAGCCAAAGAACTTGGTTGTTGTTGGCTGTGTTTTAGCTACAGAGAGAGTTATCAGAAACTCATTTGCCCCGCTCTCGGTGTGTTGATTCAGGGCAGAATCCAGAAGGAATGGAAAACAGTGTAAAGTTTCTCAATGGTATCAGTGGGATTCTGTTTATCAGTTGCTTCCTAGATAAATCTCTAAGAAAGAATTCTTGATATAGCTAGTCAGATAATATTAGTTATTTAGTTATTACTGTTCATATGGCAGGGGAAGATCTGGGAATTCTAGGTTTGTTATATGACTATCCACCTAGAAAATCTGAAGGTAGCCTCAAAAACTGTTCTTTTTTGATCTTGAAGCAGCTACTTTATGTTCCATTTGCAATAAACCAAACTAGGATAGTTTTAAAGTTGTACTTTACTTAAGGGAGCATCAATAATGACAAGTAGAAAGGGAGCTCATTAAGCATTTTTTAAAAGTTTGCAGTGAAGGTTTGAGCAGGTTGGATCTATGAAATTTTCAGTCTCCTGCAAAGGCGTAGTCTAGCTGTAGTCTAAGTAGCAGTTTATTGTGCAGCCTACTTTCCCTGGTCTCATTGATGGATGTCACTATTACAAATTATTATGCATATGCAAATTAATATGCATTTGTGTTTTCCATTACAGGGTTACTGATTTAATTAATAGTTCTCTGTTTTAACAGGTATTTGCAGGTACAATTTTGAGTGCTTCTAAGAGGTTTGCGGACTTTGTGAAACAAGTTTATAGCATGGAGGTAACTTTTTCTTTTTTTGATAATTTGTGAGAACTGGGCACTATCAGAACCGTTGTGTTACTTCTAATCTCTTTAAGTACCTAGGTATGTTAAATATCAGAAGAAAAGACAGATTCAAGCACTGAGTCCTGACTATCCTCGCTGGTAGCTATTATGCCACTTCCTAGACTGTACAAGTTAATGTGCAGCAAAGTTTGGGGACTTCCCCCACAAAAGGTGATACAGACAACTACCAGTTTTGTCTCTTTCCACAGTCCTTTAAGGAGTATCCTGGCAAGTTTTGCATGCTCAGACGCTCCTACTTCCACATCATTTTGCTGCCAGTGCCAGCAGTAGATGCCCAGAAATGCAGCATAAAGGAATTCCCGTCACTGCAGCCACTGTATCCTTGCCCATAGGAGGGGTTTGGGACTGGATGATCTTGAAGGTCACCTCCAACCCTAACCATTCTGTCATTCTGTGGTCTGCATTGTACACTGTGCAACATATACCCTTTGTCATAGTGCAATAAAAATCAATTTTGATGCTATAAACCAGAAAATAATAATGTCTTAATGCCTCAGAAATGCCACATGGAGCTCAGTGGAGATTCAGAGCCAAGTGCCCTGCAAAATAAGTGCAGCCTATCATCGTGGGTTTTGTCTATGATAAATTTTCACAAGAAGCTGAGACACCTCTCTGATATAGAAGACAATAATAAAGATCTTCTCCTGTCTTGCCATCTGGCCATGTGGTCAGCATTCACTGTCTGGCCTGATGTTTGATTTTGCAAGATATATGTGCTGAGTGCACCCAAATTGAACTTCATGCTTCCTTTGTTATTCTTTATCACTTATTATCTTGGTTTTTTTTTTGTGCCAACCATTCACCTTCTCTGCTTTTCCAGTTTTCTGAAATGCTGTGTTTATCTGGGTTTTGTAGGCAGTATACCGGTACATAGTTCTGTTAAAGATCAGGATGAATTCATAAAGATGTGTATTTCTCAGAATAATTTTGTCTCAGGCTTTAGGTTTATTTCTTTTTTTTTAAGTCTAACTTGCTTTTCAAAGGTTTGTTACTGAAAACATGCACTACAGACCTCATCCAGTCTAGGATAAGGTGTTCCAGTATGCGTATTGCAGTGCGGCTTCAAGCTACCAGTGTTCCCAAAGGTGAATAAGATCCAAGTGTATGCATACATTGATATGATATAAATTTATTCTCTTAAATAATGTAGGCTATTTTCAATTTAAAAAATGAACGGCCATCGTGTTTTTCTCCTAACTGGGAGTTCCAAGAACTGCCTGTAATCCAAGCAGATCTGCTGGTTTTTGCCATGCAACAATTCTCTCAACTCAGACAGCTGAGAACTTACTGGATGTAATAATCTGTACCTGCCCGAATGAGTCAGCCCATCATCAAAGAAAAAACCCAACTGTTGCCCAACTGCAGGCGTGATGTCCTAGCCTTAGGGTTACATTTGGTTGGTTTCTTGGAACTGCAAGTTACTTTCCAACAGCTCTATTTGCCATCATTTGAAAATCTTACAGGTTTAATTGTTGTGATAAAGTAGTCTTGAGATGTCTCCTTATGTCTCCTTATTTAGATTTTTGGGTGTTTTGCTTTAACTGAACTCAGCCATGGAACTAATACAAAAGGCATACGGACTACTGCTACGTTTGATCAAAGCACTCAGGTTAGTCCATAGTGCACAGGAACAATATCTGACACTGTTAAGCATTGTTACTTACTAACAGAACAGAATGATTCGGGGATTGTTCTGATTAACAAGAAATAATTAAGTTGAACTCCAAATGTAAGAAAAAAGAGAAGCTGAATATTTATTATAAATACTTACAATAAACCCAGAAATTTCAGTTTTATTGTTCAAGTAGTTATTTTAGCTTCTGATTGCAATATAAAATAATAACGTCCTTTTCATTTCTTGTGTCTCTTAAGGAATGGATATGCAGATTACTTTTTTGTCTTTTAATGTGGAGGCTTTATATACAGTTGTCTGAACTGGGAAGCGTGCTGCCTTACATGCTGTCATCCAGGCTTCCTTACCATACAGAACATCATAAGAAGGAAGTGGTCCTTGCAGAGGTTTCAGCCCTCACAGTCCACCTCATGGACTCTTCACTTAAACTAAGATCTAGGAAACACTTCTGAGTCCATCACTTTACTGTACTTTTAAAAACTGCTTGAATGAGCAATTAAAAGACTGGATTCCAGGCTTTACAATGAAATAATGAACTTTGTTAGCTCTAAATTTATCCTAGCTGCTTATATCCTCTCCAAAGTTAAACACAATAAGAGATGTTTCAGCTGTTGGAGTATGGAATGAAACTGACAACTAGTGGGTGTTTTCAAAACATTACCATGGCAGTGAAAAAAAACAAGCAAAGAAAATAGCAGTGTGTTGATTTTTATGATATACATAATTTCCTCGTCTCTATCCTGGCTACAGGAATTTATCATCCACACTCCTGATTTTGAAGCTGCAAAGTTCTGGGTGGGTAATATGGGAAAACATGCCACTCATGCAGTTGTGTACGCCCAGCTCTATACTCCCGATGGACAGTGCCAAGGATTACATTCCTTTATTGTACAGGTGGGCTTGAAATATTGTTGGTTGGGTTTTTTTTCTTTTTGGGGGAAGCAGGTTCAAATTCAAGACTTTCTGTAATTCAGTTATTTATATCTGGCCAGCAGATAATGCCTTCAACATTTATTATAACAAGTCCACTGTTCCTAAATCTTCACTGATTTTCTGATGGTTGTACATCCAGTTTTATACTGTCAGTTTTCTGCAAAAAACTCTGAAAAATACAAAAGACATGAAAAGCCTCCAGATTATTGTGCTACCTGTATAGTTAGAACTAGCCTATTCTTTATGAAGTCCTTAAACTTTCGCTTGAGGCTTTTTGTCTGCCAGTGCTCTAGGCTGATATACATGAAATCTGCAAGCATTTACTGCAGAGATCAGTTGATAAGAATAAAGGCATCAGAGATAAATCAATGCAGTATAGAAGCTGTACAGAGTACAATAAACTAGTTGCAGAATGAACAGAATGTATTACAGCATCAGGGAATATCTCAAAGCTGATTGTTGCATAAAAGATTGATTAATTTCTACTGTCTTGTGTACACCTGAGGAAGATTTCAGTGCTAGTCTGATGAGCCCTCATCATTTAACATGGTGACGTCATATTACCAAAATAACTTTCATTAAGGGATCTGTTAATGAATGAAAGGATATGTAATCACAAGTTATATGCAGGATTAAGTGCTTGAAACAAAAAAGAGAACTCTTAATATTAGTAGTAACAGAATACAAGTTGGGAATATTTTCACTGTTTGAAAAGTTCAACTGATAACTTTAATTGTTCCACAACTGAAATAATGTTTTGTTCCACTTCTATGCAGATTCGAGATACAAAAACTCTCCTACCCATGCCAGGTGTGATGGTAGGAGACATAGGAAAGAAACTTGGGCAGAATGGGTTGGATAATGGGTAAGTCAATCCATTTGAAGGAAGAAACAGTCTAGATTACATCACACTGTAGCAGTACAAATATCCTCCTATGTCAGTTCTGTCTTAACTTCTGAGTTATTTCCAGGTGGTTTTAAGTTGTTTGCATTTCTAAGAAAAACCCTAACAGATTGAAAAATCTTGAATTTAAGTATTTTCTGTCTGAATAAGCATAGTCTTCTGCTGGTCTCATTTTTTAGAATACAAAGTGCAATCTGTAAATATCCCCAAACATTCTTGCAGTCATAAACCCTGCAGCAGTAATATGAAAAAAAAAACCATCCCAAAATCCATTAAGTTTTAAGTAAAGAACTTAATCAACCTCTCTTGGACCATGTGGGTGTAAACCCTTAAGTATTTTCTCTGTCAGTTTCCAGCCCACAGAGGTCCACAAATGTAAGATTAATAAGATTCATTAGAGAAACTAGGTATCTTTAAGCCATGGGACTTCTGGACTCACCCCGTTCAATGCAAAAGGAGAAGGTAATTTAGGTAATTTTTTTTTTCCTGTATTCTCGTACTGTTGGAATAAAAGAGTAGCTGGGCTCTGTTTCTGAGCCATGGACTTCAGTGTCCTTACCGTGTCTCTAATTCACTGAATAAAGGCATCTGATGGGGAGGAGATACAGTGAGGAAATTGGACTAGACTTCTGTATTAAAACACCCATTATGTAAAATTTATGATTTATATTAGTTTCATTGCTCTCTGTAAAGACAAACTTAAAATATTAAGGAGGGGGTGAGCTAGGCTTACTTCTTGATGCCTCAAATTTACCTCTTTCTGTTGATTCTGTTGGAGGTATTTATAACATGCCATTGCAGTGAACAAAGGTATTGACATCCTAAGGTATCCAGCTTTCAGATGTCATGGTGTTGACTGGCTTTCCAGAAGGTGATAGGTGTTCTGTACTTTGTTGTCTGTACCAGCCTCCTGATGTCCCAAATAGACATAAGGGCAAAAATAGCACTGGCTTTTTTATTTATCTAGATCATTCTTGTTGATGCTCTGTTTCCTTAAGACACAGATGAAGTAAAGATTAAAAAACAAAACAAAACAAACCCCCCCAAAACCAACAACAAAACACCATGTAGGAAATTAGGTTTTATAGAGGAAAAACGCAGCAAAAGGTCTGGAAAAGGGGATTTTGATTCTGGTGGGTATTTTTGCCTGCCTCTGCATTACAAGCTAGTAGCCACCAGATGGAACAGCAACATGATCCTGAGTAATCTAAACGTAATACAGCTTCGTATTCAGGTAGAAATGGTCACTTTCTGCTGTCTGTTCTTAATTTGCAGCATAGTTTTATGTGCGACAAGGAGAAGAATGTGCTTGTCACACAGCATCATTTTTAGCACATAATTTAAAAATTCTCTTTATTCTTTCACCTACTGGGAAAAGGTAGTACATTTCTTAAAATATCACTAATAACTGAGTAGTCTGAGATGACAATCCACTTCATACACTGCAAATAAGAGATACAAATAGCTTCCTATCTTAATGTTAGATGGAGTCCCTTATCTTAGTTATGATATCACGTGTTATTTATCACAATAGCAATCACAGGGGATTCTAATCTTTTGCTTTACTTTGCTTATGGTGCTTTAAAAACATATTATGGTTTTCTACTAACAACAGATTAAGACATTCTCTGCACTAGAAAGCTACAGTTCAAAACAGCACACAAAGATAGAGGGACAAGGGAACCTGAGGATACAAATGAGACTCTTCATTCACCTGAAAACTGTAGGAGCCTGTGTTCCTTATCTACCTCAGCTGTTTTCTTTGGAGAGGTCTGAGGCTAGATGCCAAAATTGTTCACAAGAGCTAAAAGACTATCTTTTGCTTTGCAGCATTCCTGCTCACACTGAACTGTCAGAATCACAGAATATTCGGAGCTGGAAGGGACCTCGAAAGATCACTCAGTCCAACCCCCCCTCCCCCCCCCAGAAGAAATTCTGGAATTTCTTCTGGAGAAGAAATTCCAGAACTTCCCTGGAAAATGCTGTTGATTTATGCTATATCAGAGAACAGAGTAGGTGATTGTAGTTGTCTGTTCTGGCTTTGGAAAACAATTAGTTTCTTGGGTTGTTTGGCTGGAGGTTGTTTTCCTGTTAATGCAGAGTGTAATGTTTTCAGTAAGAGAATTTCAGAAGTAATGTGGGAATTTTTGCAGTGTAAATCCAGTTGACTAGTTTGTTCCTTTTAAGTCTGCCTTTCCAAATAATTCTCATAGCTTCATAATTGGAATGTCCAGAAATCACAGGGGTTTTGCAGGTCTTTGTAACTTCAACTGTCCTGACAAAAAAAAAAAAGGCAAAATCACTTTAAAGTATTTTAAAATATTTTTCTTTCTCTCTGTCATGTACAGTTTGTGTGATCAGTACACAAATGGTTAAAAATAGAACTTCAATTTTTCTTACACAGAGTTTAGACTGGTTATGATTTCTTACAAAAAGTAAATCAGGCTGCCACCAGGGGATGCAAGTGCTTCAATCTTTATTTTTATAATATAAAAATATCCACCTGCTGCCAGTGCTCTGTCAGTCTTTGAAATGTGCTGTTGATTGAGATCCCAAAATGGATGTAGCTGCTGAAAAAAACTCCAGGTATTTGGGATCCGGGGGCATTTCAGTAAGATGCGTAGCAGGCCTAAGAGGAGGTTTGGGTAAGTGCTGATGTGTGTTTCTGTTTCTTCCCTTGGGTTTGGGGGGTTTTTTTGCCCCTATTGGTTGGTTGGTTCTTTTGTGTCTACCCTGGCTCATGTACCATTACCAAAATTACCCATTACTGCAGTTTGCGGCAGTAAATGATTGTCACTGCACTGGTGGAGAGCCAATGTCATGGCCAGGTGTAACGAGCTGCAAATAGCTGCTTTCCCCACTGCAGCAATAGAAATTATGCCCAACTGAATCTGCATGGGGAAGAGTTTGAAAATCAGTTATAATTGTTTCTAAAGTGGTGCTTAACATGCCTGGCTTTCTGAAACATGCTGAACTCATTCAGCTGTATCCACTGTATCCACCGTGTATGGTTTGTGGAGCAGACAAAACCTATGATAAGGGAAGAGATAGTGAACATAGTGTAATGAAACTAGTGAAAAGAACTAGTGAAATCAAAGATTAATCAAGCCGCTGCCAGACAAAAAAGCTATTTATTTTAACTGAATTTTATGTAGAGGAGAAAATGAGCTTTCTACAGGAAGAAGAAATGTTACCTGTATCCAATTATAGTGGTGGACTTCAGAAAATGGAAGTTTTTATCAGCTGTTTAACAACCTTTTATGTTTAATTAAAATGTGATCAGTCTCTCCACACATACAACATGCTGAGACATTCAGCATGTTCTCTAGCGATCACTGAGACCAGATTCACTTGTCTGGATACTGAAAACAGAGCAAAACATCCAAGAGGAAATAGGTTAAGGGGATTTATTGGGCAGAAAAGCAAAAAATGGTGTAAAAGAATCCCTCCTGGAAAGAGATTGGAGGTTCTGAAATCTCTTAATACAATTCCTTGTGTGTAGGTAAAGATGGCATGAATCACACAACATCCAGGCCTTTACAGATTACTTTTAAATGGTTAATTATTTATTGTTTCTTTCTTTACTATTTCAGTATCAGTGTCAATAATATATTAAGATTCTACTGCTCCTAGTTTAAGGGTAGAACAAGTGACAATCTAGTAATTCAATGAGTATTTATCCTCTTAACTCTTACTTAGTTTTTACAGTGGTTGCAGTTATTTCACTAGGAAGATGAGAGCTGCAATGCATTGCTGAAGTCCAAATAGTCTCTTTGAGCTTCATTTTACAATCAGAAGCAATACTTCAGTGAAGATAATTTCTGTATTCAACTTTGGTTTTTTTCTGTTCCCACACTGCCACTGCCTTTGTGATGCGACAAAAAATTGTGTAGCTGTGTAGGGAACTCCTCTAGGGAACTGGAACTGCCTGAAAACTGATTTGACAAAAAGAAAAAACCCAAGAAATTTGTCTGTCTTCAACTAGATCATTTATCAGGTCTGATTCACAGAAGTGGCTGTTCCAGTATAAGGAAAGGGACAGTAGAGGTATGTGAAACAGAAAGCAAAGGTAGAAGTCAGTCCTGCTTCTCAAATAAACAAGCTTGTGCTTGTTTAACCTTTTTATTGTCTTGCAACTTCTGACCAGAGTCAGAAACAATTGCAATAGTAATGAAATAAGTGTTAGAAATATCTGTGCCTGTATTTACATAATATGAGTACATTACCATCAATCCTTCAATCCTTGTGCACAGTGCCACTTCCACAGTTCAACCAAGTATCTCACAAGTCACATCTGGCATAATTGCAACTTAAGTCAAAACAGTGATTTTTGCATTGGAATATTTCCCTGTTTTGCCCTTTCTGCTCAGTTTCTCCAGCCAAGGTTAAACACTGTATGGATACATACGGTTCTGTGCATGTTGCTGAGATGTAGCCACATTGCTAGGGTGCTGCCTTACTGTGCATTTTTGTCACTCCCCAGCACTTCAAAACTCTGTAGCCCTTGTCAGTTCATTGCATTGCTGTCATGCTGGCAGGCACTTGATGGTGCTAATGGGGAAAGGTAGACTCATATCTGGTTATTTATTGAACACCCACAGAAATAGGTAGAGCATCTGCAGTGAACTTCAAACAACTGCTTTTTTTCCCTTAGCAGAACTTTGTCAGCTTTCAGCAGTTGCAGGCACCTCCAGATCTCCTTGCAAGACTGACACTTAGATTATAAGAAATCAGGGTGAGTGAGTCTCTGTGTGTCCATTGAGATAAGATTAGGAGACCTGTAAAGTGCTATGTTGCTATTGAGCATTAGTCTTAAAAAGTCACATTCTTAGACTAGAGCCTTGATTGTAGAAACTAGAGCTGAAATACTGCCTTACAGTTTTCCCCAGTTTCTCTGTAACTCATCTCAACTCTAACTTTTCTACAAGTTTCAGTCTTGAATATGTAGCTGTTTTCTTTCCTTCTGCAATTTTTTCACCAAACCTCTGAAGTTGTTCTTCCCAAGGTTTACTGTATTCTATAAACAGCTGTGAGATCACTTGACTCACAACCTTCCAATACCATTCACTTGCTTTGTGTTTCTGTCTGGAAGGATTGAAGGAACTGTCACTGCACTATCTCTAACATAGTCAATAACAAAAGCTGGCAGAAAAAGCATTTTAGTGAGTCTGAAATTCACCAAAGCGTATTTGAGCTATTTGTACTATAGGTAACAGCTTATTAATTTAATACTGGCAAAGGAGTTTGTAGCTTTTCCAGCTGCTTCTTTTTTACCAGCATTACTGCACACCAGATGTATTACTATTGCATGATTTAAAGTCACTAAGATTAACTTTGCCTGAAATGTTCCCTGAACTGCTGGCCAAAAGAATGCTACTACTGGAATAGCGCTTCGCTCTGCTCAGCCATCTAATCAGAAATCTGTGTGATACAGTTCTTTTTTACAGGCTAGATGATGTAAAATTGCACCTTGATACAGATCACTATGATGTATATTTTAAGTGACAGACTGTCACTGTCTTGCTGAGAGCTCTTCATTTCAGTCACACTATTTGCCGTGCAGAAGAGGCCTGAAGTCAAGTAGCTTTCAAACCTATGGTCTTGTCATCACCATGTGAAAGTTAGCTATTTTCCAAACTTGCTGGTACATGATATCCCCATCACTGTTTATACAGTTGCATCACTGTTTATACAGTTGCATTATTGTAAGATATTTCTTCACTTCTTTAAGGAGACATCCCCTAAATCCGTTGACAGATGTGGTCCACATATATTCACTATGCTTTCTAGGCTAATAACCATTAGAAATGTGATCATTAACTTCATTAAATCTTACTATTTATTTGTAATATGTCCCAATATCAAGTTCAAATTAGCAAGTATGTCTAATAATTTCAAATAGCAAAGTTCTTGGAGCATAACGGCAGTTGGCAGTGATCTCACATGGTCGCCTAACTCCCAGGTCCTATAAGGTTTTGCTTTTTTCTGCAATATTGGTGCTTATGGACAGTGTATCTTATTTCTTTACATGTGGGGTTTTTCTGTGTGATTTTTAATATCTATTTCTGTCTCTCTTCTTTTACCATCCTACATGGATTTCTTATGATAACAGCTTACAGCAAAAGAAGGAAATGCATCTGTAATAGACAATATCAAGAAAAAATCTAAACTTTCAAAACCAATTATTCGAACAAATCTTGACATTAAGAAAATAGACGTATAGTAATTCTGGTTCAATAACCATGAAAAAAAACCAGTGATTGCAAGAAGGGAAGATGTATTGATATGGATTTTTTAAGCAAAGTAATTCTAGATAATATACTATGTGCTACAGAATTAGCTGCATGATGTTTATGTAGGAAAGTTTATAATACAACTTTCTATAAAATATTGCACTCTTTCCAACAAAAGACTTTCTCTATATTTTACTATTTGGGATTTTGTCACAACTGGTGAAAGTGTGTAAAACTGTTTAGGTACGTTTGGGAGCTGTTCTGATCTGCCACGTGTTCAATATTAGTAGACTTGAATTTCCTAAAAATGCATTATTTGTATATACATTTATATATTTGTAGATCTGAATTTGTTTTTTAAGAACACTAGAGTTTTGAGCACCAATATAGATAATTTCCTACAACTTTATGGCTTTGCTGAACAGACTGAATTAATGACTGCAGTCTACACCATAAAGGGCTGGTTTGCCTTCTTATGCATTGTCATTACTACCACAAACCTTACTACGCACAGGACTAAACATGCTCCAAATAGGTATTTGTAAAGAGAAGGCCCGGGAGCTGGAGCGCTTTGAAATTTCTTCCTAATCTGTGCCCCGAAGATTGTATCATCTCTCTGTTAGGCCAACTCTTCCCATAGATTGACTTACAATTCCAGGTTTTATTACCTATTTAATAGCTGTTTAAGGCAATACTTTGTTGCTTTCTGCCATCCATTTTTCCCTTCTTGTGAGGAATCCCTTATAAACATCCATGAAGCTCCCTTACTTTCATCACTCAGATTCCTCCCTAAAATCCTCATTTACTCTAATAGCTTATAAAAAATGCCACTGCTCAGCTGCCAGTGCTCTATGACTGGCAGGTATCACATCAAGAACATGTTCTGCAGTAGTCAGCATCAGCCCTGTTGTTTAACACATTTGTAGCTTCTTGCCTTATGCTTGAATTGTAAGCTCAGAAGAGGAAGCACCTTCTTGTAGTTCTGTGGATGTGAAGAAACTAGGAAAAGAGGGTGCTAAACTAGGGACCTAAAACTTGCCATATGCACTCTCCTGTAATTAAAGTAACAAAGATGGAAATTAAATTTTTGGAAATTCTGAATTTGCTTCTGTTACGAAGTAGTGTGTCTCACTGAAGCTGGCACTTAATAAAGCACTTCTGAGCATGGTTAAGGCCAGTAAGCAGCTGGCTCTTGGTTAGGATAGCATTCATTTCTCTGTGGCTAAGTCTGAAAATACTGTGTATCTCTAAGGCTGAATAAATTCAGTATGCAGATATGTTTCCTTGGAAACAACTCGTAATTTTAATGCACATGCAGCAATGTAGCCCTTATGTAATTTATTAACGTGAAAGACCTGGCTCTCGTGAGCCTTATTAAATAGATCAGCCTGTATTGGCAGGAAAAAGGAATTTGCTTTGATTACAAATACAGCTTTTCAAGTGCTGTTAGATACTGACATATTCGTGAGTGGAGTTGATATTACTGCTGCTGTGCCAAGTTGTATTGCCCATTTGAGTGAAAGAGTTCATATACTTTCTTCCTGAAGAATATGAGTACTAGGAACATTCTTTCTGTTCTATCAGCTTCCTCCTGTATTCCTGATAGGGTGCCATGATTTAGAAAAGGTTATCTTGCTTGTCCTTTTTAAGATGCTACATCCAGGAAATAGAAATCCTAGTTCAGGATTAAACAAAAGAAAATTCTCCAGTTCCTTCCAGGGCAATATTTCAGCTATGTCCTCATTTGTATTGAGATAATTTGAGTGATCCTTACAGATCTATATTTTAGACTCATAAAAATATATAGTGTCTCTATTCCAAAGCAGTCTCTAGACTGGACTGAACAACACTTCATTAAAGCACATGGTTCAGCAGAATTGTTTGTGGCAGGGAATTACTAGGAGTCAGAATGGTCCAGTGGGGTTCTAAGCACAAGAAGGAAGTTGTTCATCTTCCCAAGCTTTTCAGTAGCTGACATATCAAGATAAGCAACTTCCCATGCAAACTGAGAATTCAGTTCAGGTTTCTGGGATTTCAGTGAAAGTGTCTGTTATATTCCCTCTGTACAAGGTAACTTTAGCTGCCCCTCCCCTCAGACAGGATACATTGCTCATCTTTTCGGTAGTTGTTTAACTTCCTGACTTAGGAAGCTGCTGAAGTGGTATTCTGGAGTTAGTGAAGTTCTTGGCTTGTTTTTGTGTTGGTTTTTTTCTTAAAAAACAAACTGAAGTTAAGATTGATAATGAATCATTTCCCATTATCTGCTGGTCCTAAAGCCTTTTTTCTCCCAGGCATAGTTGACTAAAATTACCTTCCTGGCTTGATGGCTATTGTTTTCAGTTCAGTGATATGCCTGAGACCATTGTGCAATCGTGTCTTTGTTGTGACCCTTTTTCCATAATGTAGACAAGTCAGACTATGTTGAGGTAGATTTTAACATTGCTTGTGTGTTTGTTTAAACAGATTTGCCATGTTCCACAATGTCAGGATACCTAAAGAAAACATACTGAACATAGCTGGAGATGTCACAGCTGAGGGGAAGTACTCAAGTTCAATCAAGGTATGAATCGAGTCTTCATTAAATATACAACCACAACCAATTTAAAGTATGTTTAGAGGTAGAGCGTGGGCCTCTCATGTTGAGAAGTGCTAGATACCTTGACTTAAATAAGCCTGTTCACAGTTTCACATGACATAGAATTCTGGTTTCCTGATTGCCTTGCAGTGATGTCTCAGCTCACCTTATTGATTTTACTGACTTCTTGCTCTTTGCAGAACCTCACTGATCCCGAAGTAGTTTAGAGAAACCACTTTGATTCTTGCCTGAATGCATTTCTGAATGTGTCAGGAAATACAATAAAATCATACTACCAGAGTTGTATGTTTATGAGGGATGTAAATGAAATGTTAGCCTCACCATTCAGTCTGTGCCTTTTGTTCATTCAGGATGTTAAAGAACGTTTTAGTGCAGCTCTGGGATCCTTGTCCACTGGCAGGATTGTGATCACATCACTTTCCACGACCAATTTAAAGCTTGCCTTATCAATAGCCATTCGCTTCTCAGCAGCTCGCTGTCAGTTTGGACCAACTGATGAAGAAGAAATACCTGTTCTTGAATATCAAACACAGGTAACTTCTTTGGAATTCATATCTACAGACTTTGTATAATGACACTCAGATTCAGAGCTACTACAGATCAAAATAGCAACACTGAAGCTAGTGAAATTAAGGTTGTCTTTGTCATCTGACATATCATTCTAGTGCAGTGTAGGTTCATTCCAACTCAAGACCTTCTCCTGGCATGATCAGCCTTTTTTTTTTTTTTTAAACTTGGAAGAGCAGACCCAAAAATACATTTCTCTGAAGTACCCAGAAACATTTGCCTTCTCAAACAGTAACCTTTTCCAAGAAAGACCATTTTCTATGTACACATGAAAGTGTTGCACATATAGAAACTTCTTTCTTACAGAAATATAAGAAATTTTCTTCAAGAATGTCAGAGCCTCTTTTGCTGCTGCGCTAATTTTCTCTTTTTAGCCTTTATTTTTTAAAAGTATAGAAGTCAGTGACATTCATTACAGTGAAGTCTCAAGCTAGCGCTAATTTTGAGAGTAACATAACCAGTGTTTTTCTGCAGATTATGCAGATAGAAACCACATTTTGCATTGAAAAACATACAAAAATAATATGTACAGTAACTGGGAAACAGCAAAAACTCAGATCTCTTGAACAAGCAAGGTTAATATACAAGAAATGTTGAAAACTAACCTGCCCAGTTTGTCCTTGCAAAATGGTTGCTTTTTTTCCATATTTGCACTTAGTGTTGCAATTTTGAAAGATTTCTTGGCTTCCTACAAGGTGTAAAAGCTACCTTCTTCCCACCTGTTACATATAAGCTAGGGTTTGCTTCCCACTGTTCTGCAAGTCTCAGTTCTTTTGTGTGGTCTGTAGGCTCAGCTTACTGAACCTCTCATTCCTTTCTGCTCTACTACAGAAGTGTCATGAAGCAGTTTCTCTTTTCCTTTAGGGATCCAGCTGAGTTGCACGGAGCAGCAAAGATGTTTTTTCTCTGCTTCCCAGCCCCCTTTTTTTTTTTCTTCACAGAATGCAACCAAGACTAGGGTACATTCAGCTTTGCACAAGGAAATAGAAGTTATGCTCACATTCTTGTTGGTAGTGAAGAAACACACAAATCGGGACCGGCCCTGCATGCCAGACATTATATAAACATGGGGAAAAAATATGTCATTGGTTCCCAAAGCTTCAGTGGACTTTTGCACTTGTTTAATGGAATGTTTATCACAAATTCATAAAATGCATGAATTAGAGTAATGTAACTAAATTTTGTATAGATTGGTTGCACTTAATTATGTTTGGAGATGGTTATTGTTAAGCTCTTTTCTCCATAAAGAGCTTTTCCGTTTGAACAAAGTGAAAACAAATTTATTGGTTCAACATTATAAGAGTTATGTATCTGTAATTACAGAATATATATATATATATATGTCAGTATGCAATCAAATCTATTTAATTTTGTTTTCTAGCAATGGCGTCTTCTTCCTTATCTGTCTGCTGCATATGCCTTAGATCATTTCTCCAAATCCCTGTTTGAAAACTTTGTAGAATTTTATGCAGGTTTATTGACAAGGCAAAGGAGTCAGAGACAGGTGAGATATTTACATTCATCTTAGCTGAGTTTTACTTTATAAACTGGAAATTGTTAAATGAAGGATCTACTTAGAAGTCTTCAGCCATATTACAAACAAGAATGCTAGATTATTGTCTCAGAAATAGAAGTACAACGTAATTATTAAAGCTGCATTCAGAAAAGTATCCAGAGCATCCAAGTTAGTTTCTTCATTATGAAGCAGTACACATGGCTTTAACCAGCCACTAAATGTGTAAAAATTATTACTCATTTGTAACTGTTTTTCACAAAGGCTCATTTGGGACGTGAGATTCATGCCTTATCTGCTGCCAGCAAACCACTGTCCTCCTGGACTGCTCAGCAAGCAGCCCAGGAGTGCCGAGAAGCTTGTGGAGGACTTGGTTACCTTGCCAGTAAGTTACAGTGATCACAAAGAGAACATTTGTGTTGATGTGCTCTTTGACTGTTTTTGCATCATGATGTCTGAATTTTAGCCATTTGTTTAGAAAAACGTTTTCCTCATATGCATATTTTTAAAGTTCATTTTATACCCGATACCACAGAAAGAACAAAGCCTGTGCAGCATCTGCACCAGTAGTTGGACAGAATAAGGCTGTACATATGATTCAATCTCAGTTCCAAAAATAGATGCGGATTTCATAGATGAAAACTCTCCTTTTGCGATGAATGCCATACTTTTCTAAAGTCTTTTCACAAGCTAAACTTGTGAACTTTCAAGCTCCTCTGTTGGTGACAATAGCTATACTTACAGGAACAGACAATTCTTTTGCATTTTTCACAGAATATTTAATCTCTCTTAGCTTCCATTAATATGTTGCAATATTTTAAGTAGTATACTTGTTGTTATTAAGTGAATCGTCTGGGTGAAATCCGAAATGACAACGACCCAAACTGCACATATGAGGGAGATAACAATGTCCTGCTTCAGCAAACCAGCAACTACTTAATGAGCTGGATGAATTGCATAAGAGGTAAGTTTTCATTGTGGAATCCTATGTTGGGTCCAACAGTGTGTAACTAATGGAATTAGGAGATAATTTCCTACTGAAAGCAATTGACAGTCATTTAATCATTTTGTAGAGCATAAATAATGTGATACAGAGTCCATCATATGATGCAGTCACAATACAGATATTTGCTGCACAAAATCTTTGTTCTCCTAAGTCTAGCAGAAGCTAGCTAGATGTTTTGCCATCTCTGCTCATGTTAAATAATGTCTTACTCCCTGAGAGGTATAGTTCAGTTCAATGGAACTACTCCTACAGTTGTAAGTTTGGGTACCCTCTGCTCATTGTATTTAAAACGTCTCATTGTGCCAAACTTGGTAGCAATATCTGCCAGTATATTTTGTAGTTCTCCAGATAAATTATTTTGTTTCACTTTTTAGCAGTGAGCTTCACCAGCATCTTACAGAGTTGGAAAACTCAGCAATAGGATTTGAGTCTCAGGGTGCTTATGTGCAGTGATGTCAGGTTTTTCAGCACCTGTCCAGCAGTCCTCATTTGGCTGGACTAGGCCATAGTAAAATAAATGTAATGGCCTAATTGCATTTGGGCCATCAAGTGTATGCATGGCTTTGCTATAGGCTTTTATTTCCAAAGAATCTGATTTCTTTTCTCATAAATAAATTTTACTTTCTTTGGTATTTCAGATAAAGCACCTTTTGAGTCCCCTTTTGGAACAATAAACTTCTTGCAAGACTACCATCATATCCTTGGCTGGAAATTCACAGCCATTAGTACTGAAGCTTGTATGGACTCCTCAGGTAGCCTTCTGCTGTTGTTAAAATGATTCTAGAATCTTAAATTCCTCTCCAAAAATTTCAGATTCAACCTCTGCTACCCATTAGATATTTGTCATATTGCTATTTGCTGACTTTCTTTGTATTATATGCATTTCAATTTACTGAGAACATAGTTTGCATTATGTCCTGTTCATTTATTCTGCATTGAAGGATAGCATCTGATGTTTTTCTTGCATTTTTATTCTTTTAAAATAGCATTTGTGGCATAGGGGTTTTTTTGCCACTGTATTGTTTTCAAGAAAAACCGTTGCAAGAGGCATTAATTACTACTACCTTATATCACTAAAATATCTTATTTTAGAAAGCCATAGGAATTATTTAGAAATATGTTGAAAAGGTTTTATGTGTGTCTGCTTTTGACAGTTGCATTTGATTGCATAAAGAAAAATGAGTCATAGTGTAAGAAAATTCCCTGAAGCTTTCCTGGCTTATTCTGCTGTAATAAAATCAAGTATGACATTAGATGCCATTCCTACTGTTGTATCACTGTGAGCCCAGATAGGCCCTCAGAGGCAAAAATTAACAAAGAAATGAGCAGATAATGAGATGGTGACAGGGCATTGAGCAAAAGTTAATCTGTGAAACTGAGAACATACTGGGAGAAGAAACTCTGGTCTCAGTATATAATAAGGGGCAATCGAGTTGATTCTAGAGCCCAGTAACCAATTCAGACATGTGTTGCCACAATATGTTGACTCTCTTGTGTTCCCAGAAAAGACACAGTATCTTGTAAACCTAACTCTTGATATGGGAAGAAAATAAAAAGCTAAAAAAAAAAAAAAAGATTGACAGGGCCAGAAGTCTTGAGCTGTGAATATACCTTGTCTTATAGCTTGGGGTCTACTTGAACTACAGTATGGTCAGGCAAGGTGTGTCATCACTGTGTAGTTACAGTCTGACTTTCTTACCCAGATGTTATTTATTGCATTTACAGTAATGGGCAAAGTATCATGTTATTGGATGAATTAATTAACACTTTCACTTTTCATCTCAGGTAACAAAAACTGAGACTGCAGTAGAATCTGTATGTGACTTCTGCCATTATAAATGTGATTGTTAAGAATTTTGATCTTCTCCTTTCACAGTTCCTTTAGCAGCATATAAATGGCTGGTTTGCTACCTGCTCCGGGAAAGTGATCTAAAGCTGAGCAAGGAGAAGCAGTCTGGGCAAAGTGATTTTGAGGCAAAGAGCAACTGTCAGGTAATACTCAGCTTACGTGTTCCATTTACTTATTTTCACACAAGTTTGTCAGATCTTGTTAGTTTTAACTTTATGTGTCATGAAATACAATTTTCTCAAGCATAAAGCAGCAGTCAAATAGCTACTAAAATGCAATACCTGTCAGTGTGCACTGTATTGAGCATGATAGCAGGAAGACAGTTACCATCAGCAGAAGGCTTCCAGAATGTATTTCCCTCCAAAAGAGTTGCAGGCATGTGCTGGATGATGTCTGTAATTTTGATAACACAACTTCTGAAGACTGAATCTACTACTATTAAATCTACTGTAACATCTGATTATTACATCTCCATCTGCTCTTGTGGCCAAATACATACTGTAGGAAAGAATCTTGCTCTGGCAGGTAGGCAAAGTAGATGACCTAATAGGTCTTTTCCATCTCTAATTTCTGTAGTGCAAAGTACTCATGAAAGATACCAGACTGACAACATTGGAACCCGAAAAGGAAACACTGACAATCTACATATAGCAGATCCACTCTCTCACCAGAGAGTTTTAACAGCTATGGATGGCTAAACTCCAAATTTCAGTGTATATCCCCAAGCTCCCCAAATTCTTCCATTACCTCCCTGAGAAAAACTGGCTCTTATCCAAGGAAAGAACGCTTGAGGAGAGAGATTTGTTCCCTGAAGATGGCCAGTGTTGTTCACCTTATCTGCAAAGCTCATTATAAAACATCAGGAAGGAACATTCAGTTCTTCACCTGGAAAGAGCCAGCCTAGCTTCAACGGGGAATGGTCTGTGTGAAACTCCTGGTGAAGTGGAGGAAATATTTCCTTCTTTTACCCTAGAAGCAGTTTATTAAATAAACTATTTAGGGTCAAATTCTGAATAGGAATTGTTAGAAAATCAAGCCTGTCAGATGGCCAGCTCTTGGGAGGCTGATGCCAGAGCCAGTGTGGGGGAGAATAGTTTGCCCAGAAGTATGAAGTATGTTCAAATGTTTGTATGTTCAAATATGCTAAAATTTAAATATACTTTGGCACACAACTGCTTTTGAGATAGATATTGATATACCTTAGGTCATTAGGTTTAATTTTTTCCATACAATTCTCCATACAACTCAGTGGGATTTTTTATTTTAAATGGCATGCCTGAAAAACATCTGAAAATAATTTACAGACTGTGCTTTAAAGACATATATATATTTGATTTAAAACTTTCTGGGCATGAAGAAGCACTTTTCTGTCAGCCCAGTGGCTGACTAATATATACTATTTGTTCTTGCTGTTGGAGGTCTGGAAGGGATTCCTAGCCTATATTTCTGTTATTTTGGCTTTGTGATAGCTTGATAAAAACATTACAGAGGTGCAAGCACAGGTAAAGAAGGAAATAGAATTATAGGGGAGAAGAATAGGGAATTAATTCTTAATACTCTATTTGCAACGTTGAGACATTTCAGTCTGAGTAGGGAATTGACGTTCATATATAAAAAACACCTACCTAGTAAAGGGAAAGTTCTCCTTAAACCTTCAGGGAATAGATGTGTATTTTTCTTTTCATACTTGTATCTGAGTTTGGTTGTAACTGTGCCACTCAACAACAATGAAGAGAGAGACAGCAATCTTTGGAATATGCCTTATATAATGCCATAAAGGATATAAATGCAGGTATGTAAAAAAAACCCCAAACAACCTATCAACTAATTTTAAATAATAATAATAAATAATAAATAATAATAATAATAAACCCCAAAACAAAACACAAACAAACAACTGAATAAACAGGTTAAACACAAACACCAGTTTACAGCACTGCTACAAATCAGCCACAACAGCAATGTTTTTTTATTCCACTTCTGTTCACTGATTAGAATGTTTTCAGTCAGCAGTCTGTTTCATGGTAGGACAAATGCCATGATACAGCAGAGGTGAAGTATGTAAAAGTAGACAAGTGTTCCTATATGAATACAGTCACTTAAGGTTTCATACTCCGCAGTGACAGTAACTGGTGAGTTGCCTTTCTGATCAGATAGTTGGCAAGGATTAGTTGGACAATCCTTTCAAAACATAGTGCAACCCATAACAGAATCCACTCATGCTAACATGATCAGATTTTTATTTGTTACTTGGAAGGACTCTAATAAAGTTTTCTCTAGGTTATTGCAACACTTTGAAGATTTTATGCTCTTTATAAAACTCTGCATAATATTAAATAAATGTTAACCTACCTTTATCCTCTTAGTGTTATATGGGTTTATTAATGATCCTAAAGTCAGCAAACATGATTTTTTGTGGCCATCTCTCAGATGTAATGATTTGATCCCATACTGTCTGGGTGCAGCTGCCAAGTTACACTGGTACACTCCATCTGGACTGGTATAAGACAGTATCTGAACTGGAACACAATGTAAATTTAGGACATTTCATGAGGCATTTCATAACTAAGCTTTGCAAAGATGTTGAAAGAGTTTTCTCCTAGTGTTTCTTTGTAAACATTCTTTAACCTCAAGATAGATCAGCAGATCTAAACAACAAATCTCCACTGACTTCACAAGAGCAAAACCATTTTGCACCATCTGGGGATTTGGTCCTTGTATTTTGTTACTTGATCTTCTTTTCTATTTCTCAAGGTATACTACTGTCGATCATTAGCTATTGCTTTTATTGAACAAACAGTCTTACAGAGATACCATGACTATACTCATGATCCCAGCATACCGTCTACTCTGCAGCCAGTGCTTAAGAATCTCAGTGCTCTGTATGGACTCTGGTCTTTAAGTAAACATCTGGCTGTGCTCTACCAAGGTGAGATCAGTTCTTTGAGTAGATCGTGCATGTCACTTCGTAAAAGTCCTAACTTGGCAGGGGGAGGGAATCCTAATTAGGATTTAGATTACAGCATTTTCTTATTGCCTGTGTAATACAAAACAGCGATTTTGGACAAAGTTTTCAGGCGCAGGAATCTCGAGCAACAAATTAACTCCCAAGACTTTCTCTTAGCTTGGAAGACTCTCTTAGCTTGGAAATGATGTAGGGCTCACAAGGTTTACCACGCTCCAGTGCTTAGGGTAGAGGCTGGGAGATAGGCAGCAAGATGCTGTCATGTAGCTTGCTAATGCCAAGGTCTCCAAATGTCTTTGATTAACAGTTTTACAGTCAGCTCATTAATGAAAAAAGTCAATCCAGTTACACTGGAGCATCTATTTAGTCTCATGAATAGTGAACCGATTAAATCCTTTCTAAAAGGATTGTATCAGTGTAATCTGAACTGGTTTAAGCTTCTTTGTGAATGTCTTTGCAGGGGGCTATGCTTCGGGTGAACAGGCTGGTAGATTTATTCAAAATGCTATTCTGGAGCTCTGCCACAGGGTAAGCCGTCAGTGTCGTTTGTTGTGATTAAATAATAGACAAATGCTGCAAAAATAGATCTGTCAGTTATTCTGTAGTTCAAGGGGTAAATGAGTAGGATATTACAATAATAGTTTCTGAATAACTTTCTGTAAAGTGTAGTAGCTCATTGACCCTGAATCTAGTCCTAGTTTCTTTACCAAAAAATGAAAACCAATATATCATAGAATCGTAGAATATTTTAGGTTGGAAGGGACCTTTAAAGGTCATCTTGTCCACCCCCCCTACAGTAAGCAGGGACAGTATCTTACAGAATCAGACTCTATCATTTGTGGCCTTGCAATCTTCATTAGAAGGCCAATGAAATACTGCAGTCCAGTTCTGTTTATCTCATTATTTTGTTAGCTCATGACTTTTTTTTTCCTCGACAAGAAAGCTTATCAAATGGAATTGCATTCTTTCCAGGTGAGGAGTATTTCAAAGGAGAATCTGAAAATTATGTTTTTAAAGTGCAAAAGGACTTGTTTTTGTTTGTGTAAACAGTGTCACCTCAGTTAAAATATGTTTTAAACCCATTACCAAAGGAGGAAAACATTTAAAATACAGTGTCTTTAGGCAATTAACCTGGGAGGGGAAAAAAAAAACATAAGTTTAGACTCCTTATTGTAGATTTCTCTTAAATTACCAATGTGCTTTATGAAAATAATCTTTATGGTGCTCTGTAGTTCACAGGTAGCCATAGACAACTACAGAAGTTGCTAAATGTATGTATTTTCTTTTTAAATAGTTGAAGGATGATGCAGTCTCCCTGGTTGATGTCTTTGCTCCTCCTGACTTCATTCTCAATTCTCCCATTGGTAAAGCTAATGGAGAGGTAAGAAAGCCCATTTAAAAATTTCTAAGTTTAATCATTAGAGAAGGTGTTGCCTGTAAATAGCCATAACATCTTCAAGACGCTTCATCAGCACACATACCCATGAACAACAAAAAGAAATTATACTATGTCCTAACGTTCCCTAAAGAGTAGCATGTCTTTAATAAACCAGTTAATACCTTGGTGAGCTAGTAAAGGTGCACTTCTTCTCTGCCTAGGACTTTTGCTGTCTTTATTGGTATTCACTTTACACCCACTTTGTGATATGCATGTAAATGGTGTAGAAATTTATTTCTTTTAATTCTTTGTAAAATTTGTATTTTAATAAGAGAAAGGAGAATGTAAAACTTGTTCCAGTTAAAAATTGTACCAGAAATTAGACAGTTTTTGGAGAATTCTGTTTATCCAGCAGGAATTCTAGGATATGACAAGAATACTTTAGCACTCTCCTTGCTTTCATGAATATATAATCATCCTTGCTAAGGCTGAGAGAGAATATAAGTTACTGAAAGCAAGAGCTTTTTCAAGAGCAGTAAGAGTGGCCGTTCTGGATCCATTTCACAGAATACTCTGTATCTGACAATATCCAAGGGGAACACTCAGTGAAACATGACAGATCAAGGTGTTCTTTCCCTGGTATCTCAACTATTGGCAGCTGATGGTTTAAAACTCATACTGTAGGTTGTATTTGTATCATTCTGTTTAATAGCCACAGATGTCTCCTCCATTCATTTTCAAATTCGTCTCTCTTTTGGCTTTCATTGCACCATGATTTAATTATGATTATTGTTTAAGAATGATTCCTAGCCCCAGTCTGTGTATATTTGCTATCTGTGGGGGCATCATTTCATTCTTCTGACAGTCTTTGTTACCTTCTCTGTATCTTTCCTGGTTCTGCTGTATTCTTCCTGATGTGCCATAAACAGACCTACAAGCAGGGTTCAGGATATGGGTGTATCACAGATTTGGCTATACTAGGTCATGGTCTCTCACTGTTTCTATTCTCCTTGACGTTTAAAGAGCTGTATTTCATTACAGAGTCTCAGCAAACCAAAATTCTTGCTTACTGGCCAACCCTACTCAGCCCGGCCAAGCTGTGGGATAACTGTTACGCAGAGACAGGTGTCATGGTGCAGTAGTTTGGTTAGTGTGGATAGACACTGTGGAGAATCGTTAGAACCTGGGCCTGGGGAGACGGCCAGGAAGTTTGACGGGATTGCTGAGTCAAGGGTGCTCAACTGCTTTTCAATATTCCGTGTCTGTGTCTTCATGTCTAAAGTTGTCCATCGTTCCCATGGTGATCAAACAATACACAAGGCAGCCCAGATGTTTTTAACCAGACGCTGACCTCACAGAATGATTACTTTGGTAACACACTCTACAAAGAAAGGAGAAAAGGCTAGCTATACATATACAGCCATCTCACCAAGAGGACTGTAATCATCACTGGAAACGTTTTTTCCGCTTCTGTAGATTTTTGAGGATAATATTAATGAAAAGAGGTCATGGGAATGAGACAGGCAACTCAAAGAGAAAGAACATAATCTGTAAGAACAATAAGATATCTGTATTGGCCAAAAGTCCATTTTAATTTTCACTCATTTTTCTGTCTCTACCAGAAGCTGTGAACAGATGCTATAGACAGGAATATAAAATATAGTGCAATTACACAGTGATCTGTTCCTAGAACACCACCCCCTTTCTAGCAGTCAGCTGGAGATTTCTTAACAGCAGCTGATAAAGCTGTCATGCAGTGGAGTTGGCTACCTCCTCTTTGGCTAATTCTGAGCTCACACAAATGCAGAAGCCACAGAGAATTATTAATATTAGAGATTAATATTCAGAATATTGCATGTGAGCCACACAGATAGGACTCTCAACACTGCTGACTTCCTTATGAACTAAATACTTCGTAAGTTTTCGTAAATTCATTGAGTCATATTAAGAAAATAATTTCAAGCAGTGGTTTGCAGGATGCACGGTTTTCTGAACTGCCTTTAAGTCTGTTGCTTGTGTAAATATTTTCAACTGAAATTTGAAAAAGGCTCCCCATCCCTCAGTCAAAGAAAATACTTAATAAAGCTCCTTGTCTTCTGGTTGTCTGTATTTAATTCTCTATTATTTGCTGTCTGCAACTTCTAAAACCCAGTGCAAACATTTTAGTAAAAATTACACTATGGTAAAGAATAGATTATCCAAGTATAACAGGAAAATTCATTTAATTGAGGATAACCTATGCTGTACTGAAGTGGAAAGCCTTGCACCACAAGCCACAGATCATAATTGGAGCAGAAAATAAGTTTACAAATACATTACAGGCAGCTTTAAGCACTAAATAAGAATTAATCATAGAATCCTAGAATCATAGACTGGTTTGGGTTGGAAGGAACCTTCAAGATCATCCAGTTCCAGCCTCCTGCCATGGGCAAGGACAGCCTCCACTAGCCTAGGTTGACCAAAGACCCATCCAATATGGCCTTGAACACTGCCAGGGGGTGTGATAATATTTTATTAGACCATACTCCAACTTACTGCAGAAAATATGTCCATCCTTTCCTCATCTTTCTATAATGTTATTTAAAATTTTAAGATTCTGTTAATTATGAACTGCCAAATATTGCTAAAATTATGCTCTTGTAGAATTCACTTCCCATGCCCTTTTATTTTTTTAACTGTTCCACATAAAATTGCAAATTAATGAAAATGATGAATTAACAGTCTGCTTATGAGAGAGGAATTTCTTATGCTCACATTGAATTCACATCTGGGGGAGAAGTTATGTTACTTTCCAGAAACCTGTTGAAAAAGGTTAAAAACTGAAGTTAAAACCAGACATATCTTCAGGTTTGGACAGAACGAAGATTAGCTTAATACAACCTTGTTTCCAAATTTCTACCTTTGATAATACAACTATGTCAAGCTGAAAAGAGAAAATCCAACAGGTTACTGGTTTCCTGCTCTTATACCAAGGACAGTCTAAATGATTTACACAGCTGACATTTAGAGTATTTTCAAATTTTGTTCTTTATCTTAGTGTTTATTCTTGCCTGTACATAATTATTCACATTTGTTATCGAGAAATTCAATCATAATCTCATTTCAACCAATAAATTAGATAATCAGTCTTGCAGAAGTTTTCTCTGTTTTATCTTCTGTATGAATTAATCCCTTTTCATCATTATTTTGCAGTTATATAAAAATATATGGGCAGAGATGCTTCAAGGCAACAAAGTTCTGAACAGACCTTCATGGTGGGCCGAATTTTGTATTAATAAACCTGTTGTGGGCAGGCTGAGGTCAAGATTGTAAACTAAACTAAACAACTTCTAAGAGGCTGGAGGGGCCTAAGATGGATACTGTGTTTCAAACATCAGGAGGAAATGAGACCATATGTCAAACACTGAAAATGAAAGAGACTTTCATAGACAAGTGCCAAGTTTTAAAATAACTTTGAAATCAAGTCCAACTTTGTCTTAGGGACTGTTAATATAATAATGACAAGAGCAAGAGCTACACATCTGCACACTATTCTTATTTACTCAAATAAAAACAAAAGATTTGTTATGATCCCTGCTTCACAGAGGTTCTGTAAAAGAAATGTTCCAACCTGACTTAAAATGTCATGTTGCAGAAGTTAAGTTATTAAAAAACATTTCCCACCAGGGATTATGAATAAGACGAACAAAAGCAAGATAAAAAGAGAATATGAATTCAGAAGAAAAAAAGACATCAAGAAGACCAGCGGTGACAAAGCTCTATGAAGGGATAGGAATCATCTCCAACAGCCTCTTTGAAGTCTGTGAAGCTATTCTGATTTACTTCATATTCCTGTGCGTAAAACTACTTGATTGTTCTTTCAGTGCAGGAGTGGATTGGGATTTTAGATAATCTGCTTTATGAATTGTGTATAACTCTGCAGATAAAATTAATTGAAAAAGACTAATCTATTTTTTAAAAAAGTATGGTAATGCAAACTTGTAAGTCTTTTATATGTTCTTGGCAGTATCAAGCCTGAAATACATTGACAAAGATAGAAAAAGCATCTGTGTTTCACGTGAACATATACTCAAAAGAATTATTATAAATGGGATCTTATAAGAACATATGACAGTAGTAGGCATTACTGAGTCTATTAGGATATTTTTCTTTCAGCTATATTACCTATGGAATATTTTTATTCAGAAATAGAAGAGATAATAACAAAGCTTTGCAAATTTAAAATATTTTGTGTTTTAAATATGCCGTGAAAAACAAATTCCTTTATACCTTTACTGTATCTGTGAACTGCAGTACTGTTAAAACCTGATTCTTGTGGCCCTTTCTGTTTGGAGCTATCCTGTCAAGCCAAAGAGATTATTTTATTAATTAAAAAATATAGTATTATTTTTGGCTAAACAGGGATGAATTATGGTTTGGGCTATTAAATAAATATTAGTTGAAGATTTAAGTGTTGAATTCTGCTTAAGCAGAATCAGACCCTTGTCTGTGGTGTTTTATAATTTCATCTATTATTTCAGTGTCAATATACGAAAGTTTGTAAGTCTTTACAGTGTGCCACATTGTGACCAAGTACTTCTGTAGAGGCTTTTTTGGTTCCATCTAAACCTGACAAGAGCTCAGGAGATGTTTTGTGGCTGGAGGATGCATTGAAAGGCCATCATTGAAAAGATTTCTCAGAGTACCTCAAGGCACATTTATTTAACAAACAGATTTGTCAAAAGTTTTTGTTGGTATTTTTAAGAGCATTTTATGAGAGAATCTGGTGCCTCATAACACAAATGTGGTTTAGGACAGATCAGACAGAGGCTTTGTTGTAAGTATAGTGAGGGAACATGTAGACAGCATCTCCTGCTCTGCTCCCCTGTTCTCAGCCAACTGATTGCAGAGACCCAACCTACATAGATTTTAGGAAAACGAAAAGAAAGAGGAGAGGAGAAACACTCATTTCAGTGTTAACAAAGCCAGGTATCCACCCCTGAAGACACAGACTCCTCAGGTAGCTTGCTAACTGCCTCAGTTCTAAGGAATGACGTGACTATATGAAGGGATTGCTCTTCAGAGCCTCTAGTAGTTGCACAACCTGTACTATCTTAACTCAGAAGTAGGAAGCTGGATCTCAAACTGTAAGCTTTTAGCTAAAAGGAATGCTCTTCTACTAAAAATATTTTTTCCAGACCTCACAATCTTAAATGTTAGTAACTTTACAACACAAGTCCAAGATCAATTAAAGATTTTCACCCACAAAAAAAAAACAACAAACAACCCCCCCCAACAATACCCCCCAAAACCAACAACCCCCACACCCTGAAAATGACAAAACTTGTTTCTAGTCCCATTGGAAAAATGGCTAAAGACTATCTTGGTAAACCTTACCTGTATTTTTTTTTTCTCCTGAACTTGGTTTCTTTGCAAGAAATAGTGTTGCCCATGTTTTTCTGCCTCTGTTCTTTCTTCTTTCTAATGAGGTACCATAATTCAGGATGACCCAATAGAAGTTCTTTGTCTAGCTATTGAACTGTAGGAAACAGTCAAAAGTTTGCTTCTGCTGAAATTCCCCCATCCAGTTTAAAATATTTATTTTCTTTTAATTGTTTTGCCTTATTTAATAGTGTCCAATAGGTGGTATCATCCCATAGAAAAGAAAAAACCCAACAGATCAATACAGCTCATACCTTTTATCAGACATTATGGAATCATGGAGTTATCTTCATCTATTAGTTATCTTCATCTATTTTCTGTATCAGTAGGATTCCAGCACTTGCCTCCTGCCTGCGGTCGCTCAGAGCTGCAGGAATGAGGCAGAGCACAGTTCCAGAGTGCACACCAGCATCTCTGAGAGTGAAGGCAAATGGGGAAGAGATGTCCTGCTACGTAAAATGCAGTATCATTGATCTGTCATTCGTTGTTCTGCACCATATTCAGCCTTATTGCACTGTCTTACATGTATGTGATTTCACCATCACCTGTGAGCTCTTCATATGTGGTACAGTCTTGTCCTGCCTCCTTCCTCAACTCACAGCTGGGAAACAGAACTATATATAAATCTTGCATATAAACTACATGTCTATTTGTGAAGCCTTTGTAGCCCAGAAGAAAAGACAAAGGTGTTTGGCGTGTAGCTTAAGCCACCTTGGCCCTGAGTAATGAGCTGTGTCAAAGCAGAATGTGACCAAAGACATGGTGAGCCCGCAAAATACCCACCAAATGCTAAGCACGGTAAACAGACACCTCTGTAGAAACGTAGCCCTAAGCTGTTCCTGCTGATATTATTATGACTGTGCAGTCAGCATCCAAACTCCATGATAAATGCTGAGCCCCTCTGTGCTGATAAGGACTGTACAAACTGGCAGGGAAGTGTGCTGGTTGTTCTGAACCACTTCTGGCTTTGACTAGAGCAAGCACTGCAGAGAGCACAGCAGCAAGAATGTGATTATGGGCAGGCAAAATGGCACACTGGGTAAAATGGCACAGCTGTCACACAGTTTTGTGGGATCCCTGGGTACCCATGCAGGTAATGGTAGGACTTAAGAGACCTGAGCACCAAAGCTGAAATGCGTAAAAGCAAAGCAGGGGTACATGAGGCCTTGGGGATTTACTGGCTGTAACACCACATAGCTGTGTACCCCCAGCCGTGGAGTGATGGCGGCTGCTCACCAAGATGGATTGCCAGCTCAGTGCAGCTGCTCCCCAGCTGTTGGGCTTTACATGCTGCCAGGAAAGGCTATCTATCTACATTTATTCCCACACCCAGTACAAAGTTAGACCTGGGTAATTGTATGACCAAAATATCCTTTTCCTCTGAAGTTGACTAGAAAGGTTCTAGAGGTCTCTCTCCTACATCCAGCTTCACAGAGTAGCAGAAATTGTCAGTGCAAACTTGCAGAGCTGCAGCATGGAGTGAGAAAGATGTAATGAAATTTGGCATCCAGTCATCTACTAAATCATAGGGCAATAATTCAACAACTACCACAAGATGTCATCATTATATGCAGTTTGTTCCTCTTTACTGGACAGTAAATAAAAGGGTCCTCTGACAGAACAGAAAAATCATTCCCTTCACATTCCAAATGCCAGAGTTGGATGTGTCCTTTCAACTTCGTTGTGGAGCTGGGTCAAAGGCTGTCAAGTAGCTTCAGTCCAAAACAATTTGGCCATGGGAATCTCTCCTCTCAAGCTGCCACATGAAGGCAGCTAGATCTGTCACCAGAACGTTGAATCTGAGGCCGCCTGAAAGGGCCCCAACACAAAGCTTCCCCTGTGCCCATGACGACTCCTCTCCTGGATGGGTGTGTTTTCCTTCTTTCACACTGTGTCAAACTGCCTACTTGCCAATGGCAATCCAAACCCACTTTCCCTGTGATGTGGTAATTCTGCTGGTGTGATAGGTTAAAGCAAACAAACTCTTTTTCTATAATAAAACCACCCTAATTGTGCATTAGGACACCGAATGCAGACACCTTTCTCGCTGATGTGGCATACATGAATAATTCATGACATCTTTCCTTGGAGTGATGGTGCCAGGAGAAAGGTGTAGGGAGACAACAGAAGCCCCTACCTACAGCCTTTGCAGCTTCATTTCTGTGGTTACAGGTTTCCCAGAGGTGCTTATTTTCTGCAGAGATAAGTAGCCACACGCTGCCATTTCTGTTGGAAAGACTCATTCTTTCCCACAATGTTCTGCAGGGTGGTGAGTTTCATATCTGTTCACTTTTATCTATGTATTTTCTTTACTGACTTAATGTCTTGTCAAACCTGAGTGGTGACTTCACACCAGCACACGCTATTGGCATGACCAGTCTGCCTCTCAGATGCAGCTATACAGACATCATGAGGGACTGTTTCCTCTGGTAGCACCGCACCTCCATGGGCCTTAGCAATGTTTTGTTGTTCACAGTTCTCATTAGCCTGAGATCCCAGTAAGGCTCCAGATCATTTGAGCTCGGTTCACTGGTCTGAGGAGCAGAAGCTCACGGCATGAGATACCCGTGTGATAGTATAATCCGAGACAGACAGATCCAGCCAAGGGAAGGTCAGCTCTGAGCACAGCAGGCTGCCCACAACACTGCCAGTGGGAACAGAAGCATAAAGATTCGCTTTTCTCCAAGGAAGTAAATCACTGGTTTACCAGGGCAGAATGAGATGAGTGCTGTTTTTGCTGAGAGCAGCAGCTCTTCTGGCTACCTGGTCTTTTTCTTTCCCGAATTTCTGCCGCCTGGTTGCAATTGTTCAGCACTCCCACATCATGAATAAATGCAGCTTCCATCGGGATTTTCCTCACTGCGTTTTTCAAACAATAGACCAGCAAGTGTGTGGCTAGAACAACTCCCAGTAGATTTCCTGAAGCAAACTGGCACATTTTTGATCAGGAGCTATGGTCAGCTTTAATATCCAGCATCTGCTGAGATTTGCAGAAGACTACAGAGGTCCACTGTCAGTGGGCAGTAGTCCTTCTCACCTGGCCATGTTCTTCCACCCTTTCACAACATCCAGTTATGCCCTCTCCAACACATTTCACTTGCTTGTCATCCTCTCTGTACTTGCACTTTTGCTAAAAACTAATTTTTGCCAAATCATAAAATACCCATTGTTATTCCTCCTTTTATGCAAAGGATATTTTTAAGCTCTTTAATAGAGAAAACACCCCAATTCATGACCATTTTGTTTTGAAGGGCAACCCCCTGCCACAGAGAGATAATCGTGAGGCTGAAAATAGCCCATGGAAGGACCAGCATGGAGCCCTGGTTTAGTCAGACCTGTGACTATGATGGGAACATGCCTCATGCTTCCATCTGGACATCTGTGGTCTGGGACTCTTCCTAAAGCACACACAGATAAAACACTCCACTGTCAATATGCCCTACAGCACATGCTGCCCACTGGCCCTGCCACCTTTTTTGGGGAAACCTGTACATCAGTGATGGAAAAACATTGCCTGAGAACGAAACCTCTTTTAACAGTGTTTGTAAAATGTAAGAATCAAACAAGGAATCTGTAGACAGACACCATCCTCTATGGCAAAAATAAGAACTGTGGCGATCAAATTGTTTATAACAAAGCAAAGAAAGTACTCAACAAGTATTTCTGAGCTGTGTTTACATGCTGTTATCACTGGGATGTGATGAAATACTTTGTTCCAGTCCCATAGTAACCCAGGAGGATGTTAAGCAACACATACTATGGCAAACACTTGAAAATCAGCAGACCCATGTAACTGGCAACAAAAGATATTGGAGGCTTGACTGGCCCACTTGCATTGATTTCTGTTCTATTTAGGATATTTTCTTTATCCCAGGAAAAACAATGGAAATCCTGAAGGTGGATTCAACAGATAAAATTATTAGCATATATTAATATAATAATATTGATCAGAAATTTTACAGAAAATAAGATCTGATTTCATTCTTGGAGGAGTTCCCAGGTGTTCTCAAAACTTGTTTCTTCTGGACACATGTGACACGCGATAGGCACACACATGCCACAGTTAATGTTACATGACAAAAAAAATGTTCTTACAGTAAAAACACATTTTAATTGGATTAGGAACTACATGACTGACAGGATCTCAGCCATCAGTGGAGAAATCACTGTGTGTGATTTAGGGATGTTTTTAAGGATAATCCTAAACCTACCACTGTTTATTGTTTTCCTCAGCGAGCTGGAAGTAATTGTAAAATCTCTTTTACTAAAACACGTAGAATTGGTGAAATGGTAAATAAATAAAACAGATGACACACAGCATAGTTGGAAGTGCTTAGTAAGTTTAAACCAACCTGGTTTTGCTGACCCCAGTATGCAACACTGTTCTACGAGTAATTCTGCCTCTGTGCTCGCAGAAACCAGGTGCCAGACTCCTGGGGAACCAGCAGAGGATACAAGAAAGAGCAACAGCATTGACTTCAAAGCTGGAGAAAAGCGTGGTTCAACAAGAAACCGGACAAACTCAATGCTTAGCATGTCAAAGACAAGCTTAAATTATGATGCAATTACAATATTATCGGCTAGTCCAAAAGTGGAAGAAAAAGTTGAATGTCAAAACAAATCTAATTTGTGCGTGAGACCTAGGGAGAGGTTTAAGAAAATGGTTTACTTTGAAGGAAAGTGTGTGCATATACACACATTATTTGAGATGATCAGACGGCCTAGGGGTTTGTTATACACTGTACCCAGATCCTTTAAATCTCCTTTTCAGAGCAGCTGGTGCCATTTGAACTGCCCTCCAAAACAAAAAGTACTTCTCCAAGTGTCATTAATAATGATTTTTTTTTTTTTTAAGCCCACACAGACACTTGGCTTTTTCCATCTAGTTTATCAATGATGAGTGTTTGCAAAGTCCAGAACAGAGCACTGGCTGTATTTCACTAGTGTGATGGAGAAGCCAGGAAAAACATATCTCCTGGGGAGTATTCCCACTTGTAAATTTATTTTTGACACATAGAGGGTGGACTTGGGTTCTGTGCTTGTTTGGATCTCTTTACAAATTCTTATTGAAACAATGTCTTCCAGCTCCACAGAAAATGCATATCCTGTTCCAGTCCAAAGCTGTGGATAAGCCCCACATTCCCAGAAGTGCAGGGCAGTGGGAGCAATGCTCACCAAGTGTTTCTGTAGAAAACCTACCTTTCCCACCGGAGGATGGGTATCGCCATCCAATCTTTGACAAGATGCTACAAAGGAAGACACACACACACAAGCACCTGAGACATTGAGCAAGCATCAGTCTGGTTCTTCCTTCCACACAGGACTGTTTGCACGGTTGAGCTGTGCTGTACAGCAGATGAACAGTGTCTATTTTAATTTCACAGCACCCAGTTGCGCTGAGTGCAGCTCGCCCATGGCATGACCCATGGGCGGGGATTCCATCAGAGTCACTCTCTGGTCTCACTGATGGGCTCTGATCCAGGTTGGCCCAACAACTCTTGCCAGATGATGTTTTGGAGATGGTGCTGTGCCATCCTGCTGAACTCTGCTTTAGCAGGAGAAATCCACTTTTAGCCTACATACATAGTCCATCTTGGTTTTAGTGAGAGCATGTGTTCAGGGAATTTCCCTCTGTTTTTGTCTAGCTTTTTGTTTTGGGTTTCATTTGTTTTTTTCTTTTATTTTACAGAGAGGGGGAATTCCAGAAAATATTACCTTTCCATCTAGCAGGTTGTCTGCTTTGACAATGAACAAAACAGGCACAGCATTACTTAGCCATGTTATGGTTTCCCCTTGTCAGACAGTGTCCGTTTTTCTGGTGTCTCCTCATTAGACTTCAGCTGTGAGGCCATTTCCACAGAAAGATTTGGAGCATTTACACATTTCTTTCTGTTGCCAGGCTTCCTGTTCATGGTGGGAGGATTCCATATGCAACCAGAGGAAGAAATTTCCACGTGTTAAGAAATAGTCCTGGCACTAAACTATTTGAGTCATCTTTCTGTTTGCTTGACTTCTTCCATAATAATATTATCCAAAGCTTGATTCACCAGCTAATCTCACAAGACAGGATTTTAAATGTTCAAAAAAAATATTTTTTTTTTTCATTTTGACCCAGGAATGCTTAGAGTTGAGAGAGTCATGCTGCATTTAGCTTCACTTGACATTAGAGAGCAAAACCTTCCACAGAAGGCACATTCCTTAGATATTCAATTTACAACATGATCAATTGTTTTCTGTTTTATTTGGGAGGAACATAATAGTATCATCATTAGTAGTGGGGTGTGTCTTACCCAAGAACCGTCATGTTACCTTTAAATTACCAGAATGATTCGCCATGTGTATTTAAATTCATGTTCAGGGATGCAATGATAGTTTGAGAAAAACAATTATAAGTTCTCATATAGAGTCATCCATAGGAGTCCATACCTCATAAGGATCAAGGGAAATCAAAATGTCATCTGGTCAAAAACTATTCTTCAAGACGAGGGGAACTATATCTGTGTTAGTCCTTAAAACTTAAATTTTCTTGAATCATAGAATCACAGAATCCTAGAATAGTTTGGGTTGGAAGGGACCCCAAAGATCATCTTGTTCCAGCGCCCCTGCCACAGGCAGGGACACCCTCCACTAGCCCAGGTTACCCAAAGCCCCATCCAACCTGGCCTTGAACACTGCCAGGGAGGTGGCAGCCACAGCTGCTCTGGGCAGCCTGTGCCAGGGACTCACCACCCTCTCAGGGAAGGGTTTCTTCCTCATGTCTCATCTAAATCTGCTCTCTTTCAGCTTGAGGAAAAACTCAATGTTAAATTGTAATTAACACACTGGAACAGATGAACATAGCTGTTATTCTAGAAATTAAGTATTTTTTCATTATATCTTTTTGCTGATTCTTGGTGGAGAGAAGTAGTGAGGAGCTTACTGTAATGGTTGAGAGATGACATCACAAACCAGGGTTCCACCATCCAAGTGTTGTACAAAGCTCTCACAAATATTTCAATTTAAATGGAAGAAAAAAATTAATCTGTCAGTACTTTAAAGCACTATGTACAGCAACCTCAATGTTCCAGTTGCTGGTTTTAGCCAGTTTTTTTACAAACATGGTGTCAGTGGACTTTAAGTTTGAGATGTAAAAGAAGCTAATGGCAAAGTTATCTGGAAAATTTCTGAGAGCTTCCTAATTTAGAGAGGCAGTTTATGAGAAAATAGGTAGCCAGTACTTGGTATCTAGGATGGCATCATAGAGGCTGGAGTAAATATCCTATCAGTCAATGAAAGATTTCCAAATTGTGATTAAGCTAGTATGAGTTTTGAGAGTAAAGACCAAGAATGTACATTTAATCTAATATAGAAGGCAGTGGAAAGACAGAAACTGAGGGACAGTGCGAAGGTCCTGTGTTAAGAGAAAGTGAAAATACTCTCTTGGATTTGGCATGGAAATGGTAAGGAGGATGGAAGTGTATTTGCCAAACAGAGAAAAGGAAATAATGGGTACAAACTTTTATGAGTAAGATTTAGTCTACGAGAGATAGGAAAGTCAATTGTTTTAGTAGAAAACTTGAAGAAGTTTTAAAATTTAGAGATAGTTTGGACATAAGGATGGGACTCACTGACTGTAGGTTTTCATCAGCGGTGGAAGTCCTGAAAAATCTCAATTTTTGTTTGGTTATTTTTTGCTTCCATATGTATCTAGGCAACATCTGGAATAAAATTATTCTCTAAAACCTTCTAAAATCCAGTGGTTCATTGCAAGACTCTGCACCCTTCATTTTAAAGAGCCAGATTTCATACGTGGGCTCACACACACAGACATGCACAGACACACACTTACTGCAAACTCAATCCGTCTGCATTCAGATACAAAAATAAACAGTTTTGCACAGGCTTAGTCAAATAGTTTTCCTTCTGGTTATTACTTCTTTTTGTCAGAATTCCGTCAGAAATGAATGTGTAAAGCCAGGGGTGTGTGTTTGTGTTTGTTGTAACACAGTCATAACATCGCCGCGGTAATCAACTCCTTACGAAAGCATTATGTATGGCAAAGAGATAACACAGAACCATTCGTGATACGGTATATTAATTAAAATTATAAAGATACTTAATCAGATCATTATCTCAAGAGTCACACAGTAAAATGCAGGAGAGGGAATTCTCTTATTACATTCAACCATTGCAGCAGGAGTATGAGTGTATTTTACATTTCAAGTTCAGGAAAAAAATGGATAATCTCGTTTGTCTGATGAAGTTGTAGTTATGTTTTTTGTAATATAGTCACGTAAGGGAATTACTGTTACTTTAACGATTGCATCTTACAGAAGATATTATCAGTTCGATTACCTCAAGATGTTTAGAGCTATTTCCTTTTAATTAAAAATCAGAGGACCTAATAGGAGTGGTATGCCTAAACAGTCCAGGGAAATCATTTGTTGGTCTGTGGTTGCTATGAGAATTATTCAGAACTAGATTGTCTGTGGATTAACATATAGCTATGCAAACTAAGACCGCTTTGAAAAGCTTGAGGGTTTAGTGAAAACTACATCTCGGTGTATACACCCTCTATAATTACTTAAGCAATGTGTTTTCAATTATTACATTGTATGATTTCCACACTTCAAAGGCGAACTCTGTCTAAAGCCCTTCCCTGTGAATTCCCCTACACAGTGCACCTATACTGTGCACTGTGTAGGGGAATCCTGTCCTGGCTCATCCAGGTTACAGTGTTTGTGTGTGGCAAAGCAAGTCACCGTTAGCCCCCTCCCCCACACCCCACAACCAATGTGTTGTGACATTGGTGAAATCAGTCACAGGCATGGGTTAAATCTGAGCAGCAACCCAGCACCTCTGGCCATGTGGTTTGAGGGCACCTGCCCATCCCCAGTGGTCCAGACAAGAAGAGCATCTGGATGGGCTGAAACATCTGCACATGGCTCCATAAACGCAGCTTACCATATGTTACCAAATTACCAAAGTAGCCTGTGATCCAAGAGGAGGACTTACGATTACAGCAGATGGGTGCAAAAACCTTTCCATCGATGCTGCAGCGTGACCAGGAGCAGATTGCTAATTGCCTTGATTTGCTTGCACAGCAAAGTGACAACCGACACAGCTGTTTGCTCCTCACACTTACCAAACTCCGATTTAGTTTTGTCTGTTTCAACACTTCGGTTACTTAAATGAAGTAAATATTACCATGTTGCTTTACTGCCTTCCCTGGTTTGTCTCATGATTTAAGGATACTGTGAAATGACTTAAGCCCCACAAATGGATAAATCGGCATGTGCACCATCCCATGTTTCTCAGTGGTAAAGGAAACAGGGATTTACAGGCAGAATCCATCCCTCTCAGGGGAGGGTCCACTAATGACATTGCTTCAGTGGCTCTGTGTGATGAGGCAAAGTTCCACCTTCCCTATCACCTCTCTTAAAAATATTCCTATCTCCAGGAAACATCTCAGAAACCACTGTCCGTCTGTTGCCAGCTGGCATTTTTGTCTCAGTAGAAGAGCCAGAAGGCAGCCACGAAGGCTGAAAATCAAGATTTCTGATTTGTGTGCAATTTTCTTCCAATTTGAACAATTACCATGGGTTTGTTTCTTTTTTAACTTCCCACAAACAGCTCCTCAGAAAATCAGTTGCAGAAATGCTGCTACATGGTCTTCCAGAAACACATTCCAGAATCCTCCTACCCCTCTGAAATTGACCTCCTGTTAAGTCACAATATCTCCAAAGTTTTATCTCTGGGTAAAATGTGGACACAAAAGAGCTTGTTCAACTCCTCTTGCGTATCTTCCCTTCATCTTCTGCATACCCACACCTTTCTATAAGCTTCCCTTCTTGCCTTACAGCAATGTGGAGGGCAGGATCACATTCTTGTCAGTGGACCTGACATACTGGTGGGAATATGGTCCCACCATGAAGGTTGACTCTAGTCTTTCTTTCAGCAAGGTTTCTTCTGCTGTCACCTTCTTCACCCTCATCACAATCCAACCCTTTAAATTCCCAACATAAGGCATCATGTATAAAGTCATGTAATGAGGTGTCCCTGTGGGAACCTTCTGCCTCAGATGGGGGGACAGACACACATTTATGAGCCTATTGCAGGACATACTGGCTCATGCAATGGCCAAAGGAGTGCATGAGGGTTATCGAAGATTTGCAGTGCTGCACTGTGATGCCTGAGATGCCCTCACCAGGATGTGTGGCTCTCTGAGCTAGTGTGTCACCTGGGTATCCTGTACTTCAATGTGTATTCTATCTCAGGACTTCTCACATCTGACATATGAAAAGGTAAAGCAGGAAATTTGGTCAATGTAGATTTAACTGAGCTGCACTCACGCCACGGTATCATTGCGAGGCAGGGAGCCATGGCTCTTCAGTTACCAACCCAGAGACTTGAGCACATGACTGTGAGTACAAGCCACCACATGTCTTGCATTGCTTTGTTTCCCATCAAAACAAGTCTTCTTCCAATCTGATGTGACCCTCTCAACCTCTCTCTCTCTACACCGAGCCCAGGATCCCCATAGCTCCCCTTTTGTCCCACAACACTCTACCCATTTCCTCTATTCTACTTTACTCCACTATGTCCTAATTCTTCTCTCCACAGTTATTCAAGTATAACATTGACTCTATTCTTGTGCTGCTCTGAGTGCCACAATAGCTTTTGACACAGTCAATTTAATATACTGGAAATCCTCCTTTGACTCAAGGATATTTATAGCCAGGGACTCATCTTCTTTCTTTCTTGGCTCTGGGGTTTTGCCGGTGGGACAATTTACATCGATGCAGGCATGGCATCAGTAAGACTTCAGCTCATGACCCCTGGAGTAAGTGGGTGTGAGGTGGCATGTTAGCATTAAACTGTCTGTGACTTAACTCTTTGCTGGGAACTGCGTTTGATACAGCTTCCCCAAGGAGACAGAGAGAACAGTAGCATCATTCTGTAACACATAAGTAAATAATAAAAGGCAACCCATGAAGATGCTATTGCCATTTTTCTTCCTACTTCCAACCACTGTGAGTAGCTAACCAAGGAAGGACCTGCTAAATGTCCCCCTGCAAGTACTGAGCAATCCTTATATTACAGATCTTCCTCATATTTGGAGCTCTACAGAAACACAGAGCTGAAATTATGCATTCACGTTTGAAAAATCGGACCACTCACAAGTTAGACATCTGTACTGAATGCCTATGGAGGCACAACCATCACAAGACCTTTTTTTCAGTATCTTAAAGAAGCTTATGACTTGGGCTAACAGCATATAAATCAATAGTTTCTATGGCAAGATGCTTTCTTATCCAAGATAAAGGTCAAGCACATCTGGAAGACATAATAGCTGCGTCCTATAGAGACTACATCAACTATCATGCTGCCAAAATCTACTATAAACAAGCATAAAGGGCCAATCTGCTGTTTCTCCCAGCTGTCACTGGTTTATTTAAGGGGCTAAGTCAGTTTTCAATTATTGTTCTGCTAAGAAAAAAATGAGATCTATTGTGTAAACTCTGTGCCAAATTACCACTGCTGCATGCTACATTTCTTGAATATCGAAAAGCTGATTTTCTGTTGTCTTCTTTATTTCCTTGGACTGTAAATAACTATTAAATAGTCCCTAAATCTCCTGTCATTTCACACAAGACAAACATATTTCCCTAAAATAGTTACAGAAATGTGCTTTAACTGATGCCCCAAACTGAACTGTTCAATACACCTTTTAAACATGCCAGCATTCATTCTGACTTCACTTTTGAAGTGCTAATCAAGCTAACTCACTGTAATTGCATTCCTCAAAACTGCATGGCACAACCATGGGAGGAAAGGGTATACAGACGAATGCAAACATAACGGCTTGTATACTAGGAGCAGAAGAGGTGCAGGACTTGCTTATGGGAGGCACCCTGCAGAGAGATGCATCCAAACCCCTGCTTCTCTCTGCAGCTACACAATGTAATTCAGGGTGGCAGTTGACACCCAGGACACTGCAGAGCCCACAGCCCTCCTCTGTGAGTAAGCTTGAGTCTTTAAAATCATGCTGCCAGCAAGGAGGCAGCACTCTCATTTGCAGTACTGACTCAAGGAAAGAGAGGACAACATCTAGATCCCTGGGATGTCTGAAATGCATTTCCTGGGGAATTGTCTTTACTACTTGCTTCTGAATGGCTTTGGAGTTGCTCCTGCTCAAACTTGGTATGCTGAGAAGTTAGATGCAGAGCAACAGCTCAACAGAGAACTTTAGATTTGGTCTGTGGGTCCCAGCACCTTCAGTGCTCAGCAAACCCGGCAGCACATAACCTTCTGGGATTGGTTTGGCTGAAGCCAAGCAGGAGGAGTGTGGCCACATCCATAACTGCATCACATAGAATCCTAGAATAGTTTGGGTTGGAAGGGACCTCAAAGATCATCCAATCTCAACCCCCTGCCACAGGCAGGGACACCCTCCACTAGCCCAGGTTGCCCAAAGCCCCATCCAACCTGGCCTTGAACACTGACAGGGAGGGGGCAGCCACAGCTGCTCTGGGAGCCTGTGCCAGGGACTTTATTCCTAGAATTGGAGCAAGTGAGAAACTGCCACTGCAGTTGCTGCTTTTGCACCAACTATTTTGTTTCTTTGGAGAACTGAACTAAAGAAAGAGAGATAAAGGAGGTGAGAAAACAAGAATCAAATTAACTTTTGGTTGTAATTTATTCTACTAATTAAATTAAGGGATAACACTTGGTAACAAAGCTACACCGCAGAGTTTGTTAGGGATGTACATCACTCCCTGCACAGTAGTTGCCTTCATCCCTAGTTCCTCGTGGCCTCAGCTGAATTTTAGACTGCTTTCTCCTTCAATAGCTCTTGGTGAGTTGCTCTTTGCCCCTAACCTTAACTGCTTGACAAGCAATGTAGACATACAGGATGCATGAACACACCGATACATATATAAGGAACAAACTGTCTTCCACTTACTGATCAGCACCTCTTCAGCAGCAAAAAAAAAGCAGGACAAAGTGGCCATGTACAGTATATGTATAAAAATATTTTTCTACTCTTAATTTTTACAGTCTAGGTAGAGTTAAATATTTATGCAAATGATGATTCAGCTCCTTTATTTACACAGGACCTCTGTAGATCACCAGAGGTGGAGTAGTCTTAAATGCTTGCCTTATGAGGTGATGCATGAGGGGTCATTTGTTTTCCTGGGAGCTCTGTGCTATCAGAGTGGATAGGATCTGGACTCAGTTCCAGGGGGAAGGGGAAGATGGCAGCTGCATGAGAGGGGAGAGGATCTGATGAATCAGCATATCTGAGACAAAGCCAGTCCACAACCAGTCTATCAACTGGGACCTGTTTGAGTAGCAGGTGCAGGTTAGCATCTACCAGGAATATTTACAAATGCAAGCCCCAGTGTGCTTCACTGGGCACTACTCCAGCTCCTAAAAAACTGCTGAAACTGCTGATTCTGTGACACGAACAAGTAGGTCCTCTTCAAATATAAGTCAGGCAGGACAGGAGAAGTTGAGCTTGGTCTGCAAACTGAACATGGTCCGAAGAGCCTTGAATACATTGGAGTAGGAGAAACAGAAGATTTAATCTCAGATTTTACTCTGTGGAAAGTAATGTAGTGAGGAAATTGCTTATGGTCTGTGGTACTTTATCAACTACAAGCTGAGCAGCCCTTCATCTAGGCCTACATTTAGCACAGGGGATTGGTGTCTGAACCAGCGTCTCCTGGCCTTAGATATCTACCAAATTGTTTAGCTGAGGTGACGATCTGGAATCCCTTAACAATCTCTGAATAGAAACAGGCATTTCACAGAATCACAGAACTGTAGGGGTTGGGAGGGATCACGAGAGATCATCTAGTCCAACCCCCCTGCCCAAGCAGGTTCCCTAGATGAGGTCACACAGGTCGGCATCCAGACGGGTCTTGAGGAGACCCCACAACCCCCTGGGCAGCCTGTTCCAGTGCTTCACCACCCTCACCATGAATTTTTTCTCACATCAGTGCGGAATCTCCTGTGGTCCAACTTGTGTCCAACTCTGCTTGTGAGCTCGTTTCTCCACTGAGGCAGGGCAGCTGTGTGTGGCCACCAGCCATGGAGGATGTCCCTGGGAACTGGTGGGGAGAGCTAACTGTCCCCACCACCCCAGCCCAGCCACTGCTCTGGCACCTCAATGCCACCAACAGCCACCTCATCTCCAACAGCCTGGAGCAGTGCCTGGCATCGGCCAAGTATTTGTAGGAAAGTAACCCATAGGGGAAAGCAGGCAATCATACTCTCACTTTTGCATTAGATTACAAAAAGAAAGGAGATTTAATCAGGAATTTTCAAAAATGAAGCAACCCTTGGCATATTATTCTATGAAAGTGGTGAACAGTAAGGAGTGTCTCTAATCTATAGAAACCCTCTTAAAATCACTGGGATCATCTTTAATAGTGTGCCAATGGGCCTTGGTTTCAGAGCTGGAAAAATATCCAGTATTCCAGATGGAGAGCAATTTGAAAAACATTCTTTGTTTATATTTATTTATTCAATCTCATGGTGTCCTTGGTTGCTTAGAGGAGCTACTGAGAGTAGTTTCTACTGTGCTGGTGGTTAGTTACGTTACATACACTTTTAGATATTCAGCTGTCTGCCACTAATGGATTGTTCAGCTTGAGCATAATGGTGCAATTAGCAAATTAGACCAAATCCATCCCAGGTGAAACTCTACTAGGTCAGTGGTTTTATTCTTGTTGGTGAACTTGTTCCAGTGTGAGTAGATACAAAAATGAAGAAAGAAGAGTCTTGCAAAAGGACTTACATGGATTTTGTTGGTCTTTTCTAATACTAATCCTGAATTGCACTGAATAAAAAGTAAAATTGCAACATTTGTATTGACAACAGTGCATTTCTGTGGACCAATACACAAGTTCAGCTCATTAATAATTATTCAGCCCATTGGTAATTATTTTAAACACTATCCTTTAAGATTCTATCTGGGCATACAGAATAATAGTTATTCCATTCCTTGACTTTTCTGAATATGTAAAAGTAAAAAAAAAAAAATAAAATCTTAACGTTTTTGTTGTTCTTGGCTGTTTTAGGAATTGCTTTTCCTCCGAGAAGCCCACAGCTAGAGCATGGTGGGCACAAAAAAAGGGGTGAATTTTGCCTTAACTTCTCTTCTGAATGGGGCATTGTGAAAAACAAAACATAAGCTTTCCCTGCCCAAAAGACTTTTAAGTCTGTTCCATCAATTATTTAAAGATATATTGCATTACAATTAAGTTAATGGGGTTCATTAATGGTACCGTAATAGATAAGAAAGGTCATGCAGATCAAAACTAAAAGCATAAATCTGCCATTTCACCCAGATCATGCAAGAAGTCTGTGTCAGAGCTCCCAAACCATTCTGATTCAGGGTTACTCAATTATTTTTTCTGAACTTCACTGGAAAATTGTGTCACTGTCCCCCTGGTAGAACACAAAGCCTTGTTACAGGTTTCTCTGTCCAGAAAGGCTCTCCAAGCTGCAGGGAGCTTACATCTGCATTAGCATGGGAGACATCAACTGATCTGTGAGAGACAGACTGTGAAAAAAATCCAAGTAAATAATGTTCCTGATCAAGATTTTGTCCAGAAATCACCAGCCCTAGTTTGGTGTCTTGAATGAGCCATCCTTCCTCTTGTTGCTTTCTAAACAATGACAGTAATGAGGGCAAATTTATGACTAGCTGGGTAGTCCACTTGATGCTAATCCAAAGAGTACAAACCTACAGCCCTCACTTTTATTATCCCTGAATAAAAGCTGCAGTGCTTTTGTAATGGATCTGCTTAAGTGTGACCTCTTAAATTATATCTGCTAGTGGGTTGTAGCAACAGTTCCCCAGCTGTGCTGTTATTCATCAGTAACCATAGAAATTAAAGAGCTGCCAAGTATGTGCTCTTTGGGTTTGTTTTTTTTTTTTTGAAGGGCTGAAAGATGATGCAGTGATGTGTTTGCCTCTCCTGACTTAATTCTGAACTCACCCACTGGCAGACCAGCTGGAGAGGTGAAGACGAAACTTGCTGTCATTGGAAAGCTTCGTCACCAGTGAGCTCAGTCAATATCGCTTCTGCAACTGGGCTGCTTGTGTGTTTCAAAAAGCTTGCAGCTAGGAATAGGATGTGGTGGAAAGGCATATCCTGTTATTCAGTAACTGCAGCCCTCAATGAAAAACTTTGTTTGTTTGTGTGTATCTGCTGAGAATGAACTGGAGCAGTGCTGGTATTTTTAGCCAAATGGTTTGTTTCAGAAAGAGAAAAGTTGTCTAAAATCTCTCCTAAAGGAATGACTTCAAGTTAACTACTGGCCCACATTAGCCTTTGAGATTTTGTGGGGAATTCTGTTATTAGGATAGGATTCTTTGCCTCTGAAGTGGCATCCCAGCATTTTTAATAGCTGGTAGAGAGCGGCACACTTCCAGTGGGCAGCACCTGTCATATGTTAAAATGGGATTAATACTCCTTCTCCCCAGTCACAGAGGGCCACAATTAGCTGTGAACAGACTCCTAACTTTTAAGTGGCTACAGTTAGTTATGTGAGAGAAGAACTCACAGTGCCTATTTACTGCCCTTTTTTATTTTATTTTATTTTTTTTAAAGATTAAGAAACCTTGGTATTTCAATTTGCTTTCCTCTGGTTGCTTTTCTGCCACACTCTGTATTGCCCATGAATTGCCCGATAATACACAGGCAATGTCTCACTCAATGTGCATTTTGGTTTTTGTTGAGTATGCACCTCCTGCTCTACAAAAAAGGAGCTCACTTCCCATCTCCCCAGGAGAACTAAGAACATCTACAGCAATTGGAGAAGTGGGCACAGAGGTTTCTGCAGGAGCTTTTTAAGGGGGAAATCACAAAGGAAGACTTTCTAGCTTGACTCGGCAGAAATAAACAGTGCACAGCAGACTCAGGTGTCTCTGAGCATTTCTGGCTTTGGATGAGCCTGGGAGCAAGAAATTTCTGTATTTCTACAACCAGAGTGAAAGTCAGACCACCTTGGACTTGTTTATCAAAGTTAATAAAAATAACAGATTTGGTAAAAATTTATATAGTTCCTCTTGGTTCACTAGTGCCCAGTTTGACCTCTTCTTCACAGGAACTTTGTTTAGGAGGAAAAAATACGATTTTAAATTTTGACTTGTAATTATCAGATCTTCCATGCTGATGGGTACCAAAAATGTTGGATCACTGAAACGATTGGANGGGGGGGGGACGGACGCTTTTTTTTTTGCAAAAAAAAGCAAGCACTTCATATTGGTTCAAATAAGGCAATCAGTACAAACCCCATAAAGACAACACTGCCAACTGCAGAATCCAAATGAATTATAAAGTCTATATTTAGCTTCTACTATTTCTGCTTCAATTATAAAACATTTCTTTTAAATACACACCATCATCTCAAATGCTCCACTCAACATAGTTGCTTGAGGCCCCATAATTCATCTCTATTTTTAGTTTGCACACAGATAAGGGAATGGCAAAGGGCAGCAAGTAAATGAGTCAGGCTGGTGTTTTTACAGGACCTTCACATTTGCTACTCTAGGAATTGCTCTGGAAACAATCCAAACCTGGCCCAGCTCCCGTCAAACAGTTCCCCTACAAAGGTAAGTGTCAGATCTTAAGCAACCCTTTCACTGCTTTTGGGAGAAAAGGGCACACAAATCCTTGGTAAAACAGAAGCAACAGATTTTCGCAGTAGGCACCTGACATTAAATGCTGCTTTGTGGCCACAAAAGGGAGAATGAAGAGGGTCACACCTTCACACTGTGAAAAGATGTTTAATTTGAATTCCAGACATGGACACTAATGGGCTGCTGTAATTTTTTTATCCCAAGTGTGTGGATTTTCATGAAAGATTTGCAATTCCATGATAGTACATTAGAAACAAAAGTGTTTTCCATCCTCTAATAAATGTGAAACTTCTTTTCAGAATTTTTTTTAAATGCTCAGGTATGTTGCCTGTGGCCTGCAGTCTGACACAGATGATTCCAAACTTACCTGTAGCCTGGACTCAGGAGGTGAAACAGGGAGGGGAAACACAGAAATAAGATTCAGTCCCTGTTGTGGTAAATCCCAGTGGGCTGAAAAGCAGGTGTTTTAATTTATTTTATCTCTGTAAGTAGAAAAATCAATTTTTAGCAGCTTGTACAAAGAGAAATCAAATTGTTGGAAAATCTAGATGGGCAGAGGAAGTGTAGGCACAGTTCATTGTGTAGGCTCAGTTTTCACTCAGGCTCATGCCAAGGTGTGAAGGTGTTCAGATGTCAGGAACCCCATTTCCCACATGTAGGGGAATGTCTTTGCTTTGCCACTCTGTCACGTGCATGGTGCTTTTCCAAGCTCACGTTAGATTCATCAAACTTGAGCTTAGCTGTTGTGAATTTGGCTGACCCAGATTCAGCTTAGTTGCCTGGTATAATTAAATGTACTCTCGTAATATGAGTTCAGGAAAAATGAAAATTTAAAGTGGAGTACAATTTCTACCACTAAAACAAAGTGGGATGTGAAGCAATCCCATAAGGAAGAAGCTTATTCTTGTGTCCAAAGTCTTTCAAAGCTGGACCACACAAAGTCCTAAGTACTTCTCCCAGGAGCAATCATCCACTGGTGGGAAGAGGGAAGGGATGAGGTAATTTAAGTTATCAAAGCTCTCTTTGAGGTACAAAGAGGGAGGTATATATCCCCAGTACAGAGAAAAAGGCAGGCAGTGTAAAGGCTAGTTCCAAATAAGTCAGCTATAATTGATTAATAATCTAAATTAGTCTGATGTGGAAAACTCTCTTACAGCTGCTGTTAATCCTGGAAACAACAAAGTTTTACTGGTAGCTCACTTTTCTCTGCAGTCTCCCACGTACACATCCATGCTGGCCTTACCACAACAGCCCAGAGGCAAAGCGCAGCCAAGACCCCACTTAGGCTGAGGCAATGATTGGAAACACTCAAACAGATATGAAAAGACCACTTGTCTCATTTTATAGCCCAATTAATAGTCATTATGATATGAACTATCTGGTGCTTCGCAGTTCCTGGTGCCTGGCTATGGCACTGGGCACATTGCACCCACTGCGAGCCCCCGCTCTGCGGTACCAGCCCAACACATACCGTCTCCAGCCCTGTCCTGCATTCAAAGACTACCACCATGATGCCTGAACAGGTGGGATGCCCAGAGGCTGGGCACCAGCTCCTAAGGGACAGGCAATGCCACTTTTCTCTCTTTGCTATGGCCAAAGATTGATAAATTCATTGGGAAGTCTGTGATGTCAGACTTAATTTAGCTACTCAAATAATGGGCCCTCACCTCCTATTAGAGCTACAGACAGGAGCAGAGATGGCATAGTCATATATCCAAACTCAATCCTAAACATTAAACTACTTAACTGTACTGGAGCATGTATACACAAGCTGTCTAGGAGGTAGAAGATAAATGTTAATGTCTTAGTGTTTACATGAGAGTAACAGCAGTTCCTTCATGCATGTAAGAATAGTTTGAAACGTACAATAAAAAGTATCACAAGTTTGATCTCTGTTTTTAAAAACACTTCTATCAGAAGGTTATCCAATTTGATTAGAAGGATTTTAGAAAGTAAAATTGCCTTGAAATAGGTAAACATCAAACTGATACTGTCACAAAAAAAAATTTGCTGATTAAAATAAAAAGTCCTCTATACCACTATGTCATATACAGGCCATGGTAAATGAAATGGTTCAGTGCATCTCTACTACACAATGTTTAATTATACAAGTCTTTTTAAAACAAATTCAAAATGAAGAGAAGTTTGACACTGTAGGAATTAACGTTGCACAACAGTGCTTTTTTTCAGCAACATACCTCTTAAAAATAGCAATAAAATGAGAAGCTGTTTCTAGGACATACAAAATACCTTGTTAATTGTTGTAAACAACTAACAAGAAAAAGAAAAGGAACAAGGGAGGACAAAACTGATGACTTCCTTGGGTCTACAGACTTTGACTAAGTGCTGAATTTGCACTTGCAAAGACATTTATTTGTTTTACAAAGTATAAAATTTATTCTAGCCTGTTCTGAACTGCCTCTGCCTAGTGCATTTGTTTCATCAGTGTCCAAACAGCATCTGATACTGCTGATTCCTTGGAAGATATTTGTTTTGTAGAGCTCATCCAAACCCCCACACCCAGTGATGTTTAGTAGGCTCCTTCTTCTCCTGGGACAGGCTGATTTTTCATTTGTTGAAGCAAATTCCTGAAAACATTCAGTGAACTGGAAATCATCCTAACTCAACTGCTTCTTCTCGGAATGACACGTACTGACTGACTACATTAAGAGGACTGAAAATGTATAACCTCATTTTATGACAAGTTGTCCTAAATGTCTTTTGAACAAGTCTCTAATGATTTTTATTCTACTTAAACTGATATCATGCATTCATTCCACCTCAGTGTGAAATCTGAGCAATACAATGAACCATGAAAGCCCAGGCATTGAACATGCAGACTTAACTATGAGGCTGGAGAAAACACTATGAAAAACAGGAAAGCAGCATCTACAGTCTTCAGTGAACTTTGGGTCAGACCTTGATAAGCCCTGCCTTTTTTTCTTCTCCAGCAGCCCACAAATTAAATAGAAATTAGTTGGGTTTACGTTTAACTCATGTTCACTTCTGAGCACAGAGGTAAGATCATTTGCTCTACTGAGCATAAAATTCCCACTGCTTTAAAAGATGTATTTCTTAACCAATAAATGCATTCATAGTCAACTTCCCCTCACCATTAGTGGATCATCTGAATTGCAAATAATGCCATGGATGAACAGACAACCAGCTTGATCAACACGGATTCTCCTGAGATGTCTCTGTGCTGCATGTCTCTGTATATATCTTTACTAGTTAAGACATGAAACTGTTGTTTCTGGTCATAAATTGATTGCATTTATTATTGTGGAAGTAGTACCAACTTCATAACTCTCTCATAGGATAATAGTGACCAATAGTCCAAATGTGAACTAGCCTGTCTACATCCAGTTTGGGGTTTGGTTTTGTTTTGCTTTTTTTTTTTTTTCAATCTGAATGTCCTAGGATTTTATTGCCCTGCAGCTGGATATCTGGCTGCAGCTGAAACAGAACAGAGGTTTCTTGGCTGGAGTTTGATGTTGTCGTCCTTCCACTGAAGAACTAAAACATCAAGGATTCATCAAAGCGTGGCAATGCTTGTGTTATCCAAAATCAGATCCCAGAAAACACATTTCTAAGTGCTAGGACTGCCAACATCAAACACTTGGCATGCTTGACACAATTAGCTTTTGAAAGACACCACAAAAAATCAAATGTTTCCAATGCCTCTATTGGAAGCAAGACATCTCTTTAAACATATTCGTTTAAGGACTGCTCCCCAAATGTAAAGTGATTTATAATTTGTCACAAAGAATGGTCAAATCTCTAAGCACTAAGGTAGGTGCCATCTTGGTGTATTCTGAAGAGCTGAAGGTATCAGGCTCTCCTATCCAGGAATCTATCCTGCTTCAACTGCGCCTGGTAACGGTATAAATACAGTTGTGCTTACATACATATGCTTACACTTGATTTTAGTGAGGGAAGGAATTACACTGGTAAAAGGTTTTTATTAATATACATTCATAACTGTGTCCAAACCAACATTATGCCAGAATATATACACTGGAAAAATAATAACACTCTTAAGTAATCCCAGATACATGATTATAAGCACTGCCTGTCTCCTCAAATAGCTTGTTGATCCCTCTCCTGAACATTTACTTTAAGGATGAAAAATATAAAAGTGGATTTCACTCTTGCTTTCCTACAGAAAACAACATAGAGTACGGTCCATTTAATGTCTTGGAATAACATTCAGTGAACCAAGAAAAAACCCTGAAAGTTGGATTTGGCATGTGACATACTCGTTAATCAGCTTTCCGTTGCATCAAAATCTCCATTATTTTTAATAATGAAATTGACACCACAGCCTTTACCTGTCAAACATCCACTAAATATCACAAATATTTCAGAGGAGTATTCAAGGCAGGAGCTGCTCTGTTACGCTGAATATGTTGTGCTCAGAAGCTGAGGAAAGTCTTCATCAAAGGTAAGTTAGCAAGAGACTTCCCAGAGGGCTTTGGATGTGTTGGCAGTTGCTCTTCAGGGGAGGTGCCATCAGGTGTATGTGCCCAGGAGACTTCCCAGAGCCAAAACAGTCAGATAGGTCCATCTCATTTTATCTTGCTTGCTCCACCCTCAGAAGTGTCTTTATGTATGAAGATGATTCCAAAATTAGTTTCTACTGGTTGTAAGGACTATTTAAAATTGTAAAAACCTCAAGTGCACACATGTGGTTTAAACCATTTAAACCTTCAGTTACCATTGTTTGGAGGGTTATTTTCTAAGGGCTTTTGGCGAATTAGGAAATTCCTGCCGCAGCTGTGAGCACTTCTCTTTGAACATCTGAAATTCCACAGCTATCAGCACATTAGCTCCAGCCTTGGTGACTTGTAAATCTTTCTCAGCATCTTATTTCACGAGGTCTAGTTTAAGCATTAGTTGGAAATTACATTTTGCAGAGCCCATATTTGAGTGGCTTTATCTAAAGAGAAGCAAATGGATTTTTATTTTAATGGCAGTCCAGGTAGATACTAATGAGTGTTCAGAAAATCAACGATGTATTTGACCTAGGCTGCAGGTCTTTAATGGGGAAAAAAGAGACAGTTTTATCAGTAGTAACGAAATGAAACATCAGGTATCTGGAGATCTGAGATGAGAACACATTGTCTAAAAATGCAAACTTGAAGGCCAGTACAGCCCTGACATAGCATCTACCTTGCCAATAGCTGGTGACAAGCAGACCCACCCACCCAAAGAATGCTGTTTCAATTCCCACTCCGTCAGCCTCACTTTCCACACACATGCTGCACAGTAGAAAGGCTGCTTGCAGCAATTTGAAGGTATCAGGTGCTATCTAAGCCTGCCTAGGAACTTTCTAAACATCCGTTCTGGGCTGACCTGTGGCACAGGTAAAGGTACACTGAGTTAAAAGGCAAGAAAACTTGTTCTATAATGTTCCCAACCGATTTCCTGCAATTGCCACCCTGACATCCATATTTCCTGATTGTTAAAATTCATAGCTTGCTTGTCCCTGCTCTGAGACTCAGTGTTTTCTGCATCACAACCTATAGCATGGGTGTTTTAACTGGGTCTGGCATAGCCCCTGGACTTGTGGTTAGGGACTCCTGTTCAGTCCTGTGGATCTGAAACTTCCCAAACTTCAGAGAATCTAGATCAGAACTGCTTACCATTACATTATTGGCCTATGGATTTCTTGCCATGTTCCTGAAAATGTGAGGCTGGGATTCCTTTTCTTAGGACCCAAGAAAACTTTTGCCTAGAATATGGCCTCAGCTTAGCCCAGCACATTTCTGACAAAGCACCTTAAACAAATGTCCAGGTGATCAGGGAACTCATCTAGGTATGGGAGCTGGGTTTGTGTTGCCTACACACTGGACATGGTGCATTACCAATGGTAACAGGAGGCTTTTCTCCACTTTCCTTCACAACCCAGTGATGATTCAACAGCTTTATATGAAATAATCCATCAAGAGAACTCAAGATTAGCCTGAGCCAGTCTGTCCTCCAATAGCCCAATGGTCTGACTCCAATCTTGACAGAGGTATTTAGAATTGCACTTGCTCTTCTATAGAAGGTGCCCACCAAAGACTGAAGTGAGCTACAGACAGGAGAGTCTTCATTGACCTATGTGAAAACATACAGATGGATTCCAGCAAAACCACCCACGCCATACTAGTGAGTGGAAGGTTTTTCATCCACAAAGGTCCTTAACCACTGATTGGTCTAAGGTTTAGAAGAAATTTCATCTCCTCCTCCTCTTTCAAGTTTTGTTGCAGGCAAAACTGGAACAGGTCCTGAGAACATAATGCAGAGCACAGGGACTGAAAAAAGATGCGGAGCCTGGGTACCTAAAAGGACTTAGATACTGAGCTGTTATCGGGGTTTTGAAAGTAATCTGCATTTCCAGCACCAGAAATGTCAATATCTAGAAAACTGCACTGATGGGAATTCAGTTAATTTGAAAGGTATGAAAAAGTTCCTAGGATCTACATTTTGGTTTCATGTACCTTAAGGTCCTTTGCAGACTTTGGCCTTTCCTTTTTATCTCTGATAATGATGTTATTCACAGCTTTTGTATTTTTACAGGGCATGTGACATAACTGTCTACTACATCCAGTCAATAAAATCCCAAACAGAGCTGCAAAAAGCAAAACCTTTTTTTCTTTTTTTTTCTTTTCTTTTTTTCTGTTTAAACCCTAAACAGGAATTCTGTATTGTTTAATGGAGTACCTGCAGTGCAGGGAATTGCTTTGGGGCAGGTTGAAACGTGGTCCAGAACTCCCATATATATTCAAAGCAAATTGTTTCCAGACAATGACGAAGTTTTCAGGATTAATAACACGAGTGATGTAGTGCAAGTAGGTAGCGTTCAGCGATAGCAATCCTCCACTCCTGAGAGTCATTTCTGGAGCTTTTACTGACTTTGTGACTATTATTTCCAGACAGATGGTGTTGTCAGCACATATAAAGTCAGATATGGGACACAGGCTGCATTTAGGTTCTTAACTACAAAATGGTGTCCCTTTGAAGCCTATATTTTCATCAGTAACTTACGTACCTGGTTGATATCAGCTGCATATGCTCTAGCACTGACAATGCAGAAAAGCCCAGCACATCAGCTGCATCACAAAAAAAAATTGATTTGTTTCTTTCTCACAGATACAGTAAATATTTTTACAGCATGTCTACTGAGGAAGGTTCCCCATGGAAATGTCAGCACAGGTTTTGGCAGTTGTAGTGTTGGTTTCTATTAATGTAGTGGGCAGAGCACTCACACAGCATGCAAAACACCTATTTCCAATTGTTTTGTTAGCCTAAGGAATATCAAATACACGTGTCCCAGGAATGGGATATAAACATTGAACTGTTGGAGGATGACTTCATACACCTCTCTAGACAGCCAACTTTCCCTGGAGTTATAAAAAAATCGCTAGGCCAAGAGATAATCCTTCTTTTTTTCAGTTTAAAAATTCCTTTGCAAGACTGGACTTGGGTTCCAGTCCTTACTGTAAGAACTGTTTAATAATCTTGTTCAATTACTATGGATACTATAGAAATAGGACGCATGGTTCCTGAATGCAGTAAAATTGGAAAATCATGTTCACATCTTTCAGGGAAAGGAACCAACCAATAGATTAGAGTGTTGATTGAATTACTTCTGTCTAATTCATTTTGCCTTGGACAAGCCTTAAGAGTGTGATCACAGCTTACTACAGTATCATAGATAGACACTCTATTCTTCTGCCTTTAGAGGGGCACACTCATATTTTACTTTACTTCTGATTTGCTCATGCCATAATTAACATAAGAACACACTCCACAACATGCTCTCATTATTTGAAAAAACTAGTTAAAACTAATGAAACTAACAATAAAACACCATGACTCTGATGTTATTACTCTTCAATCTTCTTTCTTGCAAAATATTTCAGTCTGAAGAAATTTAGTATTACACAATACATTTAATATTCAGCTTGTAGTTACACTGAGTTCATCCTCCTTACTCATGCCCCTTGGGCTATCACTCCCCTTGCTGTTTTCATCTTTAAATAAATACTTTTAGCAGGTTTTCTTTTCCCTCTTAGTAATTTTTTGGCCAACTTTTTTTTTTTTTTCAACTTTCAATATATGATTTGTTGAACTCACCCCTTGACTTCTCATTCAATAATCTTACTCTTCAAATTCAACGTGTATTTCCTTACAATTGTTTCAATTAAATAATTTAATACTTACCCAAGATTCACTTATGAAGCACCAAACCATTTGACTTTGGAGCTATTTAATGTTAAAAGCTGATTTTTATTTCTTGATGTCTGTTAAAGCTTCTGTATTAACAGTAAGATTTCCAAAAGTCTTTCTCCAGCTGTATATCTCAGTCCAAAGCAAATACAATGGAGAACACAATTTAACTTTTCCAGATTTAATTCTATTATTCATCCTGAAACCACTTCATTCCTCTAACTACTACTAAAAGCCCACTCATCTGGCCTTCTTCCAAATCTATAGAGAGGTTCTTCTAGATGGGACATCCTTCCTCCTACTCTGGTCACTTCTTTTTGGGGTACCTTTTTCTCCCTCTCTCTCTCTCTCTCTGTCTCTCTCTGTTTTGGTTTTTTTTTGGTTTTTTTTTGTTTTTTGGGTTTTTTTGTTTGTTTTGTTTTGTTTGTTTTGTTTGATTTTGGGTTTTTTTGGATGATATAGAACACTATAATGTTCTAAGCAAGTAATGCGCACATAGCTGTATCTGGGCAAGATGTCTTCTCCATCTTCAGTAGATTTTGGCAACAGCTTTGACTTTGGTGTTCTTTAGTTTCCATTAACATAATAAATAATGGCTTTTAGTAAATCTGGGCCTAGCACCGATTCTTGCAATACTCCTTATGTTCATCTTCCCTTCCAAATTGGTACTTTGCCATTATCATTAACCTTGATTTATGTCTGCTTGCCAGCCTACTTGAAAGTGTAGTTATCCAAGTAATTTTTAATTCATTTCTGACATAAGACTCCATGCCATGCTATTATAAAGTCCAGATTCAGCAAATATTCTGAATTCCTATTTTAGATTAATCCTGCCATTCCATTTTACCAGAGATGTCATTTTGAGAACACAAAGCCTAAGGAGTGTTAAGAACCAGCATTCCCAGCACAGCAAGAGCAGGGGAAAAAGGTCTGACAGGTTGAAGAGATGACTCTAGATTTCAGGAATACTCATATAATATTAGTGTGCAGCAGTGCAGACTTTCTATTTTATCATTATGCCAAGGAGCTAGCATGAAATTGCCTTTATTAACTTTCCTCAAGAATTCATAAGCTTGGTCTCCATTCACCCACATTATTAGAAACACAGTTCATTTGTATCAGTATTTGTCTTCTAAATACCTTCAGGAAAGTTGGCATTTTTGGGGGGAATTAGTTTAGCATGATTATCCTTCATTGATTCAATACAGTCCCATTGTACTCAGGACTAAAACCTCCTCTTTTTTAAAAGTTTCTTTTAAAATAATGATTGTTCTCAACACCTTAAGACTTTATTAAATTTATTCTATTTCACCATGCCTTTATTGCCTTGAAATTTATTTCTTGTTAATCTGTAATAATCAGTGAAAGTGGTGATTAAGCTTCTCCACACTGAAAATACATCTGTTTCTTTTTCCTTTTTCATCTTTACTGATAGGAGGAGTGGAGACAACTGAAAATCTCCTGGTTCTGAATCTACATAAGGAAAAACCTCCTCTCTGCAGTGGGGCGATCCAACAGCCCATCTCCCCACAGAAGAGTGTCCAAAGCACAATGCAGACATAGAAATTACTTCTATAGAATCAAGAGGGAGAAGGAACTATACTGAAGTGTTTCTTCTCTAAACCCCTCAGTAAGGAGGGGGAAATTTTCTCCCACTTTTAGGAAGAAAAAGGAATGAGTGTTTGCTCTTGTTTTCCACTGATATGAAAAACTAGAACCAGAGTTGCAAATATGTTAACTTAACCTTGGTGAAGTACAGCATTAGAGTAAAAAGCTCAGATAGCAGCCTGCTACTCCCCTAGCAACAACTGCAATTAGAAAGCTCTTGTATTTTCTTAAGGATAATAAAGAATTTAGATAAGGATAGGAATAAATTTAAAAAGCCAAGCTTTCTACTAACAGAATTCTTCATTCCTTTTTTTCTTGGTTCCTGGAATCACTGTTGCACAGGATAAGCACAGTGACAGGTTTTAGTCTTAAATATAGTAATCAGATTCTTAAGGGAGGAAAATTGTAATTAAAGAAGGTTGAGGCTGTAGAGTTCCTACGTTTGCTAATTCTGAGTCTGCAGAAGAAACCCACACCAGTGGCAACAGGTAAAGAGCAAAGCTCCTGTTTTAGTTGCTAACTCTTAGTTGTCATCTCACTCCAGGGCATCTCTTCAGGAACTATTTGATTCCACAAATCAATCCTTCCGTTATGACCTCATAGCTGGTGCTCACAGCTCTCTCTGTGCAGCAAGATAACAGAAGTAATATAGGAGCCTTGCACAAGCAAATTAAATTCTTTTAAGGCAATCAAAAATGTTATGCAAGGACATAAGTGGAAAGGCAAAAGGTATATGCGAGAAGAAATAACATTAGGAATCTACACGAGGGTTGGGGATTAGATACTTTTGGTAGAAAACCAACATTTTATGGATCTGTCACACCTAGGTCAATGAGAAGTGAGAGGGTATCTTGGCTGATCATGAAGTGTCAAGAAGTTGCAGATATGAGAGCTGGGTTGCACTATAGCTGTTTCAAAATATTTATTTGCCTTTGTCTCATCTCTTTTTTTTTTTATTGTTGTTTGATTGGTTAGTTGGTTTGGTTTGGAATTCAATATTTGAAGAATGAGGGCAAGAGAATGAAGGGGGGTAGGGGTGGGGGGTAGGGAGAAAGAGAGAAGCCCATCCTCTCATTAGTTTGTCCACCAGTTTTATCCACCATTAGAACTGCATTTTGATCCCTTATATTCCATTCTGTTCTCCACTTGCTTGCCCACTACAGTTTCAACAGAAACTTTGGAAAACCGTACTGGCCCTGTTTGTCTGAAACAACTGTTCTTTCTTTGTTTTCATCCTTTTAACAGCTGCTTTCCAGCAACTAAGAAAGAATTTAGGTCTGCAAGATGTTAATTATTACACTGTGCTCTCACTCCCACTTCCACATGTACACCCTGATCCTGCTCTCCCTTATCATAAAAACATCACAGACTACGCTACATGGCTAGAGTTACAGTAAAAATGTTTCTACATAGAGGTCCTTATGCAGTTATTGCTCAATACTCTCTCAGGGAAACTTGACTTTAGTGGGAGTTGGTCCATATAATGTCTGAGCAGAGATTTCAGGACATGAACTGCAGAGCACAGGAACTCCCAAAGAAATTTTATTTAGCAGATCAAGCTAGTGAAGCTCTGCCAATAGGCTGTTGTAGGAATACCGATACCACAACTAAAAAATATCAACTTCTGCCTCTGCTTGGGAGGACCTGCAAGATCAGAACCTACATTTATATACTAGCTTAAGGCTGTAAAGCTTTTTACGACATTTCAGGTTTGATATAAACATGTTTGTTATTGCTTTATGATTACTTTTAGCATGATCTAATTTATAGACCTAATAGTAGATTTAAGATATCCCGTAGGTGATGTTAGTAGCAGTGCCTACTATTAAACTCTCCTAGCACTTCCACTTACAAGACTGTGTTCAACAGCAAATAGCTTCACCAGACCTGAATATTTGGGCTGAAATTTTACATGTTACTCAGAAAATTTAGCCTTAGGCTGAATTTTACTGGCAATTATCAGCCAAAATTGTGCAACAGTTCAGCTTTCTCCAAGAACAGAACTAGGAAAATTAAACATTTTTTTGCAATCTTAAAATATACAGACATTTTCCTGGAGAAGCTAGAAGCCTACGCCACAACATGTATTGGAAACACAGTAAAATAACGCTTTCTTACAGAGAGCATGCTTTTACTGTTTTCCATCACATAGATATAGTTTACAAGATAAACTTGATGAAATCACAGTTTAAATGGGCTCAGCAGCAACAGCTTCTGTTTTAAAAGCTAAACAGCATCAACTCTGTCATCACTGAACATTCTTAAGCTTCTCACATCTCCTGTAATGCTGGACATTCAGATGGATAAATAGGGTACCTGATTCTTCCAGATTCCCTCCTTTTGGGGGCACAGACATTTTGATACAGATGACTAGCTGACTCAAATGAAGATGAAACATGAGGAAACAGAAAGGAGAAATGGTCTACTAAGGATGTGAGAAGGGTCAAAGACAGCTCAGTCAAAGGAATGATAGTCTGAGAATGAGTGAAGATTTAAACTTTGGCTGGAAGATGGGAACTGGGGCTCATCATATTACTTAGAATAAGAAGCCCAGGAGAATCAATGCAGTCATAGGAACAGGTTGGAGAAGGTGAGATACAAAGTGACAAATTTGGAGTCATAATTTTTTTTTAGTCTGTAACAGATACTCAGCTTCCTAATTCTCATCATTTGCTGTTGCCAAATAGTAACTGTGAAACCCATTGGTGATCTGTGTGCATTTTGCTCCTTCACAGCTGGTCTCTATAAATTATGTCAGTTTACTTCTGCTATAAATTATTTAACTACTTCATGGTACCCTGCTGAGTTCATCAATGACATAAGATGAAATACCTTTATTTCTTTTACAAGAGAAGAAATAGGAAATCAGGCCTGGACAGAAGTGGGTATCGCAGTTTAAGATGGCACTGCCCTCTATGCCAAAGTGATGATCATTATTCCCCTGATGGATGTAACTGTCCCAGTGGCTGCATCATCACCAGATGAAATGGATAAAAATTTATCCTCCACATCAGTTTAAATCCTGGTAACTTCTTGTTGAAAAATGCTCAGACCTGTCTGACCTTGCACTGAACCACACAAAGACCATTCACACTATCCAGTCACCTAACCCATAATGGCATCAATCTTCAGCTAGGACATGGCTTAAAACATGACCAGCAATAAAAGAATTTGTATCCTACAGACTCCAAAACTAAGGCAGCAGTGGAAAATAATAAATAGGCCTTTATTAATTCATTTGGTACCACGATGACATAGTGGGACTGTGGAGAAATGCTGCATGATGTCAATGGAAGAAAAATGCTTGTGTGCAAAGAATTATTGTCTAAGATTTGAATCCCTGATTTTGATCTCTAATGAGTGCTGTGGCATATGACTCCATATGTGCCTACACATATAAATCCCTAAAATATCGATTTCTCTTCATGCATAACTTTTTTCATCACATCAGATTTTATTCTCTGTGTTCCTTGTATAAAGTATTTTATTCTGAATACCAGAATTTCTGCTGCCCAGAGCTTAGTTCAATTATTTATTTGTGAAACTGAAATAGAAAATTACAAATCACTCTGAATAGGGTTTTTCTGAGTTTTTTATACTAAAAAACACCTCCCACTTCCCACCCCAAATTTTGGCATTGGGGTTGGAAGAGCCTAAAATGCTATTTCACCTACAGTTGAGGTTAGGAAGAGTGAGACATTGCTTTTTCCACTGCTTGGCTTGGCTTCTATACAATTTTACTCTGCGTCCATAACTGCCACCAAGGCTTTGCTTTTCATTCAGCATCAAACACAGAAAACTCAGCTCCATGGAATTAAATTCTTTCTCTTGTCTACAGCAGAGAGATTGGAGCTTATCTAAGACTAAAGCAACTTATATTTTGTCTTTGCTCTCCAAGGCTTTATACTGAAAGGATCAAAGAAAGGTTTCAATGACTTGGGATTCTGATCAAGTGCTGATGGTTTGGGGATGTACTGGAAAAGCCTTTTCAACTTCCAGAAATGGGGGAAATCTGAGAACAATTATCAGAGGAGGAAATAATCCACAAACTTAAAAGCCCACAGGCTGCATATTAAAGCAGTGCTATACAGGAGCAATGTATTTGTAGTAAGTCTTTAGACTACACTGAGGTGATGTGGGTTCAGACCTTGGTTTAAACCGTGTAAATTTAAGTAAGCTGCAAGTCATCGAGAACTACAGCCAGTGAGGAATTTATGAAAAGAGGACTTTGGTAGAAAAAAGACACCAATACCCAGGAGTCTCTGTCTGTCCTGCACCCATCCAAGATACAGGAACAAACCATTCCTCTGGTTGTGCCCAATGATGTACAAACAGCTGATTTAAAGAGATTCCTAATACCAAGAAAACCTTAATCCTGAAAAGGACAGAATACTCTCTGAATATGTTGTACATATTTTCTTTCTGTATTACATTTGAAGAATTTTCAGTGCAAATTTCAGTTGTGCTAGAGCAGACCAACACTCAAGAGATCCTCTCCACAATAGCCCCAAGTTGTATAAACCTTCTGGCTTTGTTTTCTGCTGGACCTTGGATTCTTTTGGCACAGTGTAGAGGGAGAACTCCAGTTCTCCACAGCACACTCAGCCTAGGAGGTCAGGCATCAGTATCTAACATGATCAACACAGTCAAATGACCTATATTCATTTCCTGCCTGGCTGGACCAGCTCCTTTTCTCCTAACTGCTTAAACCATAAAACGAGAGTACCACTTTCTTCCTCAATAGTCCTAATTTTGAAGAAAAGCATGAGTGTTATTCTTTCAAAAACCAGATGTAAATGTCCAGCAACAGAAGACCCTAGGCTCCAAAATGAATGGATACACCATTCTGTAGGCGTGAATCCAGAGCCTATGCTCTAGAGAGGGATAGTACTCATAATGTATAAAATCCCACTCTTAGATTTTCCTATTGGTTGGCATTAATCTTCTGCCTGCTTAATAAATGTGTTATGTATTTTCCAAGATATTTAATTTTCCCCCTGCTGTTCAAAGGAAGTCTATCTACTTCATACACACTTACTTATTCTTTGCACTCAGAGGGTCAACAAACCAAAAATGCTGGTGTCTAAAGGCATAAAAGTCCTGTTTGAAACCAAGTCAGAGACCTATGGTATGGATTCACATAATTAAATTCTTTGTCTGTGTATGTAACGAGATTTGGTATTTCAGTTTACTGCCTATCTAAAACATGCACAGCCACAAACTTGCCATCAAAACAAAAAAAGAATTTATTAGTGTGTCAAGCGGAATATTTACAAAGCATTTACAGAATCTAAATGCTGATTTTTTTGGGAGGCATAAAGGAGACATAAAGGCCCTCTGTAATGGAGTCACAGCAAAACACTGGCTGGAGTGTTGCCACTTTGCAATTCCGATTAAACACTTTTCCATCCAACCACTGAAGACATCCAGCATATTCTGCTGAAGTCTGGGTGACTGATTTGCTAATACAAGTAACTGAACTAGCTCAATTTATAAACATTTGTCTTTAATGTGAATGGAACTACAGAGACAAATACTGTGACACTGGATTCATCCACGTTTTCCAATTAGTGTCCTGTGTTACAAATGCCTCATTACAAAAAATGAAATTTCTATTTCAGATTCCCTCAACTACACCAGTTATCACAGAATCATAGAAATGTAGACTGGAAAGGACCTCTGGAGGTCAGCTTGTCCTGCCTCCCATTGAAAGCAGGATAGTCACCAATGATGGATCAAGCCAACTGCAATTTTGTCCAGCCTGGTCTTGAAAACTGAGAATGAAGACTTTACAGTTGGGGGTCAATCTACAACCCAAGTCAATCAAACCAAAGAAGCTGGGAGATTTAAGGCTGAATGAAAGGCACCATCCCAAAAGGAGTGGTTATATAATCTAGCATTTTGACTTTGAGAATACTTTGCAGATGCCTAGGTGACATATAATAAAACAGGGAATATGTAGACTGATCTCTTATATGAACCAGATAAACTAATGAAAGGGAAGTATTTTTTAGGAATATAATTGCACACAAAAATGCAAATACAACGTGAAACTCAAATTCCCCAAGTCACATGGGAATATTTTCCTGGGAAAATGATACAAGAACTACATATCACAGATTACTTGCCCTGCTCTTCCTTTCCTTTTTTATAAGATGTGACTGGCGACTCAGAAATATGGGATACTTGGCTAAAAAGACATTTCTTCTTTCTGTATCCTCTGAAACCCATTATCTGCAGTCTTGTTCCAAAACCCAACAGATTAACCACTACTACCACAATTTGGATCGCAATATTTAATCTCATACTATCAAGAAAGCAACATGTTCCAAAGTATGAGAACATATTCATATGGACCAAGGCAGAAAAGGAGACTTAGGCATTTAAGGGGAGCTACATATTTCATGGTTGTCATCAGCTTTAGGTTAGTAGATTGTAGGTTTCTCTGGGTTGTCCTAAAAGTTGCCCTATCTTTAAATCTTTCTGTGTGTCTCTGATTCAAAGATTTAGTAATGACACTGATTAGACATGTTTCAGGAATACCTACCTAATATAGAGTTAAAACACTCATTTATCCTGCTAATAGATGCCATTTATAAGTATCCAAGTAAATAATTACAATTGAATCATTATATTTGAGGTATACATATAACAGACAATTGTCTGGAGCAATGTACATAGTAAATAATTAATACAAAACTAGACACCTCTTTTAGCAATATATTTAGCAATATAAAATGGCAAAACCTGGATTATTTCACATCCAAGTCTTTGAAAGGTGCATAACACCTCTTTAATACTGAAATTATGAGGACAACACATTACAGCAGATTCTCTTGCCTCATTTTCATCTTCCTTTGCCTGTATTTTTCATACACCCTTTGGTTTTTCTGTCCCTGACTCAGACATGTATCATCTCTATTTCTGGGAAAATATTATTGACATTTTGTCCCTGGGTGTCTGTCACTGGTGGGGGCAGGGTGAGATTATCTAATGCATGGAATGTAGGTCATGAAAAGCTGAGGGCATTCAAGATGTTTTTGAACCAGAAAACAGGCTTTACTGGAATGGGAAAATACTAAGTTAGACAGCTTCATGTGATTTAATTTTAGATGCTTCACTAAAACACCACAGCTGCTCCATTGGTCATGTCTGCTGGAGATAATGAGCTGAGTGTTCTTACAATGGCTTAGTGCTGGTAGGCAAACTGGGCAAAATTCAGCAATTTAATACAAATTATTCTTTTTTTTTTTTTTTTTTCTGCTGATATACTGGGCACTCGTCTTTCCCTCCTCCAGTTCCATCTGCACATGCATGAAAGCTGCTAGGTACATGCTAAAGCTGAGACACTACCTCACCACCTCCAGCTCCATCCAAAGCAATTGGTAAAGAGCATTTTGTGTTAGTGACAAAGGAATTTGGGACGGTTGGAAAGTGCTTCATGAGTTTTTTCCATTCCAGCTCTTCTTTCTGGGCGGTCCTTACCAGAGTCTTCTCTGGGTTTTGGCTCCTCTCTACCTAAAGCTGGCCAGAATAATTTGAGTTATATAACACTTGCCAGACACTCCTCTATTCTTCAGGATGTACCTTTTCACCACACAACCCTAGATTTTCAATTTACCTAATAGCAATTCCTCCCCTACATATTTTATCAAATTCTCTCTTTGCCTGTCAGCATCTCTGTGGGAATCTCTATGTAATATTTAGAATTATTTTTTATCCCACTTACTTGTGAACTCCAAAGTTAAAGCAGAATACTACTCTCCCTAGCCACACTCAAGTGGGTACCTAACTACAAATTACAAAGGGACACATTCATATTTCAGCCGTAGGAAACCTATCTTACGAAGCTCTCATTTTCCACAGTCGATGCAGAGTAATGCTCTTTCTGACTTAGGTACAGGTACTGGACATAGTGAGTATCCTTAAACAATCCAAAACAGGCAACAAAGAAGCCTTAGAAGAATTCATGCAGGAAACATCATTTCCTTCCAGGAAAGTAGACTCCTCTCTTTTGTGGTTCTGTGTTCCAACTAAATTTTTAAGTAACTAAAAGGAGCGATGGCTTGCAAGGTATAAATATAATATTGTTGGTCCTTGCTGTTAGTCCTTTTCATATTCTGCTCCCCTTCCTCTGCCCTTATCAACTGAAGCATGAAAAACATCCCTTTGGCTGCCAGCTGTCACATCAGCTCAGGTGTTGGTCACAGCCTGGGCATGGGCCCGAACCCACATCTCCCAAGTGGTCACTCATGTCCCAGAGTTAGGCTTGTACATCTCCTTTCTAACAGTAGCCAGGTGGTTACTGAGGATTTTGAAGACCACTGGACCTAGTGATTTCCAAACCAATGTTTATACAAATGGGAGGCACAGGATGTTTAATGTCTGTCTGCTACACTTCAAGTGCAGTTACCAGAAACCTTGCAATCCTCTGTCATTATTGAATAACTCATTTGAGAACTACAGGATGATTCCCTTTTCAACAGTTGTGGTCCAGAAAACACAGGATTGCACGACTTCAATCACCTATTGTCAGCTTAGAAGAGAGCAAGTTTAAAAGGTCTTCTGGTGTTTGGAAGTTTCTGGTTGCAGAAGCCTAAACTTAAACAAAGCAGCATTAAAAAAAAAAAAAAGGAAATAAGAGACATTCTTCAGTTACATACAAATGCATATTGCAGGTAATTTCTCAGTAAAAACGACTAATGCAAATGTAATAATGTCCAGGAGATGAAGCAATGTCACAGGTAAATGATGCAGAAGGATCTCTGACCTTGCAGTGAGAAAAATTATACCATTTGGTCAGTTGAGGAGATGTGCTGTTTCTCCACCTGATATTTTACAATAAGGGGTAACATTTTTAAAGTGGCAATCCAGAAGTACATATCTTGTAGTAGACCTAATTAAACCTTATAAGTACTTAAAGGGAGTTGTTGCAAAGGGTAGATCCGATTAGAAAGTTATTAAAAGGGGGGTGAAAATGCATGTATAAATCCCACCTGAAAATGGCCTATCCAAGGAGTAATAATTTCAGATTTTCCTCTGATATCCAAAGTATAAGACAAGAAAATGTATCAAACTGAAAATAATCCCAAGGGAAAACATTTGGACGGATGCACTCGTTCAATGTAATGTGATTCCAGATATGAGCAAGGCTGTCAGCCTGTTTTCCTGGGTAATTAATCCACAGAGAAAAAAAGTTCAGAGGTAAAGCAATTAGGAATGACTGCACCGAAGTGGAGAGACAAGTTAAATCAGATCTTTCAATTACTGACACGGCCATATTTCATGTGGAATTTATCCCTTGGTTTACTACTATCAATAAAGAATCTAGTAAATGAAACACGATGGGGCCAGTACAGAATGCAAGATAAACCTTGATTTTTAAAAAACCCAACTTTACATCCAATTCAGCTAAGGCATAATTCTTAAAACTCTCAGACTGTTAACTTCTATCCCAGTTGTTCAGTCAGAGCCTGAACTGTAACCTTTGAACATTAACAGACTCTCACAGGAATGCAGAATTTCAAAATATAGTGCTGTTGCATGTCTTTTTCCACTCATCTACCTGATATAAAACTAGTAGATTAAAGTCAGATTGCATAGGAGTTTGAATTTTAAAGATCTGGATATGTTATTAAGTGCAGACAATAAGCAGTAGCAAGTACATAGGGAAAATTCTGAAGTTCAGGCCATGATTTTACTTTTCAATAACATTGTTGCAGCTATGCTGTTTATACAGACAGACTCCTCAAGTTCAGTCTCTCCCCTCTGTAATTCTCTGGTGATAGTCTGCAAACAAGCTAAGTACCAAAGCGCTCAAATATACACACCGGTACTTCAAACCCCTTGAAATCCAAGCGCCTTTCAGCTTTTCCCTTGACTCAAAGAGTGTGACAGACACACCAGCTGCTCGGGTATGAATAAGGGCTTTTTGAAGCAAAACCCATGAGCACACCGAACACTTGAAATAAGACTGCAGCAGATACTCACTGCCTGAAACTTAGGGACAAGTCAGACCTGTGGCACCTATAGCGGTATATGTATTAGAGAGGTAATGTTAATAATTGACAGCATCTGAATTTAAAGAGCAAAGAAGCCACCTCATAGATTTTACTCCCTATCAGATTCCTTTGTTAAGGAAAATGAGTGCCTGCAAGACCCTAAACTTCTCAAAGTGATAAGAGGCTTACAATTAAAATAATTTCGTGCCTGATTTCACCACACTGAATGCATGTGTAGATAACTAGCACATCTGCCAATGGCTCATGTAATCCCCTGATTGTTTCAGTTTACAGTGCACTGTCCTCTGAAGAAATCATGGGCTTTTTAAAGCTGTATCTCTAGACTTTTTCCATTTCCCAGAGTTTAATTTCTGGAAAAATCACAAATCTGCTTTCTGCTGGAGGCTAGCTGGCAGCTGGGATGTCAGTATATGTCTGTGACTCTAGAAAAGTCAATAACAATCCCTGAAAGGTGTTGCCTGGTAGCTGCTCTCCATTTTCACATTTTACCTAAATAATTAGTCTGAAAGGCACTGAGATTTCTCCTTGGCTGCTTTCTGTATCTGTGCTATGGAATGAATACAATTGCTAGAGCAGCAAGTTTGGCCACAGCTCTCATGCTGATACTAATGAGGCTCCTGGTATAATTTCCATACCCCCTCTAAGATGATGCTATAAATAACAATCAATGCAGCCCTACATGGCCACATCACGATAAAGTTTCTGATGGTGCCAAAATATCCCATTTCCTTGTGTGCCAGATGCTTTTAATAAAGCAACTTCCAACACATGGAACTGTGTTTGCACTACCCTCATCCCCCTGAGCTGCTTACAGTGGTGGTTACAGTAGGGTCAGCCTTTTCCCCTGTCTTGCATTTTTACCTCTGTATAAGAACTAGGATCATTATTCCCTGGAACCACCCACAAAGAAGAAAGGATGTATATGGATGACTTCTTTCTGAGAGCATTTGACACTGATTTAGGGCTCTTTTCCATTAGGAAGACCACTCAGGGCTCATTTCCACTGCTTTTAGAGAAAGCTGTCTAAAAATGTCCAATAATAGGTACAATTGGAAAAAAATCACGTGACAGGAAAGAACTGGCTATAACAGAGGGACTCTGTATCCAGGTGACCTGCTGTGGAGTATATGCTCTAAGAGGCGAGTCCAGAATGTGCAAGAGTTAGGGAGCATCCCATTTAAAATGTATTTGGATAAAATTCCAGAATTAAGACTGAGGACCAAACATAGGTAATTCTGCCTAATAAGCTGAGGTAGTGCTTGTTGCTGCACCCTTGTTCAGATATTGCAAGTGTTAAATATGTTTTCTGACAGAAGCATAGTTTTCACCATTTTCCCCAACAGTGACTTAGTTAAGCCAACTTCATGGAGATAAGACATGTCAGTTTGAACTCCCTTAAGCAATGAATGGAATCAAAGCCTGATTCCACATTTCCTGGGCAAGTATGCCCAGGATTGAAATTTATTGAAATTGAGTATGCATTCAAATGATATTTTCCCTAAGCACGATTTTGGCTTGGCTTTGTTTTTTTAAAGAAAGATGAAGCCTTACCAGGGAACCACAAAATACTAGAGCATAGCACCCCTTCAAGGACACCTACAAGAACAAGCTGTGGGACAGAGACTCCGACATCCTATATAAATTTTGGCATATTTTCAAACATCTCAGCATTGATACTGCTTGAGGAGAGAGGTTTCAGTACTGTGATACTAGATGTACTGACGTACCTAATCACAGAATCACAGAATGTCAGGAGTTGGAAGGGACTTTGAAAGACCATCTAGTCGAATCCCCGTGCCCAAACAGTCTCACTTCAGGATTACCTGAGTTAGCTTCTCACACCCTCATAAGCTATTTTGGTGTCTTTGTTTTTCCCCTTAGGGCAGGAATTGCACTGCACTCACAGGAATAAGAAATTCCAGTTTTTCCCATTCTTGCTTTCAGTGCAATTAACTAACATATTTATTGTGATCCATGAAATGGATCCATTGATTTTTCTATCTCCTATGTGGAAGGAAAGAAATAAAAGATGTGGAATAAATGAACAAAACCTTCCTCCCAAAAAAACCCCAAACCCTCTCCATAACATTTTTGTTCCTGGAAGTACAAAAGTGAGGCAATTCCTGTCTCTTGCTCTTGATGACTAAGCATATTGCTGACCAGAGCAAATCTGCTGTGGGAGTGGAGTGACAGATACTGCCCACAGTGGGACAAGGACTTCAGCAGAACCTCGAGGAAGATGGAGATGAGGGCTTACATAGAAGCTGTAAATCCTTGAACCACGCAATCCAAGACCACTTAGGTTCAGTGACTTCAGCCGCTGTGGCTGAACTGTTGCACTACTTTCTACATTAGAAAATTTCACAGATGAAGTCTTTTACTATTGATGAGGGAGAAGTAGGCAAAAAAAATGTATTCCCACACCCTCGCTTGTGTGTTAAGCCATATACCATGCACACAAAAAATCTTAGACTAAATTCTCAAAGCTTTTTGGGAAATCTAACAAACCACAAAACCAGGCTAAGAGTGATGTGAGTCAATGAACTTATTTAGAGTTCAGCATTAGCTGGGCTCTGACTGTACACTTCAGGCTGTGCACGCACAGAGTGAAGGCCATGGTTACTCTGAAGGGATTCCAGTCCGCAATAGGAACGGAGACTGCAGTACGTGCAGCCTTTCAAATGGGGTATTTGAATTTATTTAGTCCTCAGAAAGGAAAAGCCTAATAATAGTCTTATCAGAACTAGGTCTACTTAATTTAGAACTGGAAAGTAGAGCTGCAAAGGATATTTTCTGAGATCTGATAACTCTTTAGTAAAGGATAGAATTTTATTGCATGCTATTGAGGATTGGATTAAACTTACTCAATGTGAGTTTTCTAAATCTTCCATTATTGGTCATATTACCTTCTGCATCACCATAAATGGATTTAGAAGAGTAACTGGAAAAAACAGCTGATTTAATTGCAGAAGTAAGTACAGCTTCGAGATTCAAGGCAATGATAAAATGCTATGGGTTGTTATTTAAGTTTTCAGCCAAAGATGTGAGAAGCCTCATTTAAACAAGAATTCTTACAAAAGGCCACCACTAATGGGGAGATTTTCCCAGAGGAATTGAACATCTGATGTAAAGAAACAGTTGTCACAAATCTGTGGAGTTAAAAAAGTATATCCATTTCATATTCAAATCATATTTGAAAAATAAGATACTGTTGCAAGATACGTCACGAGAATAATTTCGTTGTGTACCAAAAAACGTGTCTCCAGGCTCTAAGGGGTAAGGGCAATCACTGAAGCTAAATCTATCAGTGTATCCATCTCCGCAACAGATATTGTGAAACTGGCTTTAGGGTTGATTCAAATTTTGTTCTGCTTCAGCATCAGTATTGAAAATCCAGTTGTGTTCATGCTGTATTTATATATCAATGGTAGGTGAACAAACTCACAGTATTAGAGCCTAGAACCAGATTTTACTATTACACCTTATTCTAGTTATACAGTGGGTCTGGTATATTGAATCCAAGTGTCATGATTCTGATTACTGAGTTATATCGTCATTAGCCTAGGAAAAAAGGATGACACCTAGGCCATTACTGTGGGACTGTGTGTTCTGTTTCTCTTTCAAGTATCACAGTGACTTGTGCCTTTGTATTTCTCACTTAAACAGCAGCAACAGATATTTACTGTATAAGCTTTCACAATTGCGGAAATATTAGTGTAAAATAATATAGCCCATCTCTTCAATGACAATTTGGGTAGAACTCTGGTTCCTTACGTACTTTGAATGAAGCAGAAGGTCCTAATCCTTTTACTCCACAATGATCAATATCTGAGCTCAGTATATTTAAAATACAGGATAAACCTACCCTGTTCTGGAATTCATCCTGATCAGGGTGAAACTCCAATTTGAGGGCAACATTTTATTAGAGGTTAAAATTACTCTGCTTTATTTAGCTAAAAATTACACACCGTACAGTCATATAATTTATACTGACTGTATGTACTCCTTGAAAAATGTAAAACACATTGTGACTTCATAGTCACATTTTTATTTATTTGCACACAAAGAGCAAGGGGAAAAAAGAGAAAAAGAAAGAGGGAAGAGAAGAGAAGAGAAGAGAAGAGAAGAGAAGAGAAGAGAAGAGAAGAGAAGAGAAGAGAAGAGAAGAGAAGAGAAGAGAAGAGAAGAGAAGAGAAGAGAAGAGAAGAGAAGAGAAGAGAAGAGGAATAATAAAGAATAGAAGGAGGTCTCCATTTGGTTTGATGTACCTGTAATTTTATTATTGTAAAGTTTCAAAGGGATCCTAACACTTTTAGCTTTGTTTCTTTGTAAGGAGTCAACATAGTAATTTATACTGATCCTAAAACTGGCTGTATATTTTCCAGCTGTCCACTTGGCTCAAATCCAGGTCACCACTTCACACAAAATTATAGCTCTTCCATGACAAGTGCAAAAGGAGTTTGTTTCTCTTAGTCCTCTTCTCAGCAGCTTTTAATTGGAATCACAAGGACTTTGTCCATATTTGCAACAAAGATGAAAGTGAGGGACTGGTGTCTGGGTTTACTCTTTGCCTTCCTGATATTGCTGCTCAGCATCACCACTGAAAATAGAGTTCATCAATATTTAACAGATATCAGTGGATTTTTTACACA
>VXBZ01031355.1:330005-435826 GCA_013399135.1 Heliornis fulica | reverse complement strand
TGTGCACACACACACACACACACACACACACACACAGTTTATTTTTAGGAAATCCCAACTTTACAGGCTACATTGAAGATTTCTTATTTAGTATCATTTCATGATAAAGTAATGAATCTTATGAGGCATCTTGCCTCACTACATCCTTCCCACACACCACTCCCTTCCCCAAATTACAGTATTTTATATAGCTAATAAGAATGTAGGAATTCCTGTAAAAAGTTAGAATTTCACAGATTTTCCTGTTCTTAAATCCTCCCTTTCTTTGCCTGACATTTCCTCAAACCTGCCTGCTCCAACTATTTGGAAAAGACAATTTGGCAAAAAGCAAAGGGTGGGATTGGAAAGCCAGAAGCCATGAAGTGAGAGGCTAGGCTAAGTGGTGAGTCACATAACATACAGCTCTGGTATGATCGCTAAAGGGTCTTCTGGATGCTTTAGTAGCAGAAAGCCTGGGTGCTTTTTTGCATCTTGAGGAATCAAAGAAAACTAAATAAATCTTGTCTTTTATTTTCTTTAAAACCAGCTTGCTCAGAAGTCTTTCCAGTATCAAAATAATTGCCTGATGAATTTATACCATATAGTGTGCACCAATTACTTGCCTTTTATTGACTTCACTTGCTGCTATGTTATTCCATGTATAAAAACAGAGAATACCAGCCAGTCTATGCATACTCTGGTTTCTAGCAGATTTATGGGGAGGCTGACAGGTGGCTCGTAGTTAGCCACTTCTAGAGCACCTTTAAATCATCAGCTGGTTTTCATACTGCAAAAACTCCAACAGCTCCCAGATGTTTTAGGCTTTCCAGAATCAAATGCATTGTTAAAGTGTAAAGACGTTTATTGGGATTTTTCCTGTTTCTGGTTGTTCAAACACTGAGTTATTTTGCAGATGGCTGATAACAAAGGCTGTTCTTAAAAAAAAAAAACCCACTCAACATTTTCAGACACACTTTTGCTGTCATTGTGCAGATAAGATCTGTCAACACAGGCACAACGTTTTCACAATTACTCCACAGCAGAGTCTGTCAGACCATTTAGTTACCGGTCACAGCCTGACTTCTACCTGAGTTGGGAGATGCACCACCTTTTCAGAAAGGGATACATCTTACAGGAATGAGAAACGTCAAGGACTTCAAGAACCTACCCTTACTTGCTACCTTTATTTTATGTCTTGGATGACAGTACATCAAATTACTAAGCCTATATGTCTACGTTAGTGCAGATATCTTTCATAAATTACTTCTGTTTTTTCATAGTGTATAATTAGGAGACTATTAGATCACATTTCACAAACTATTTCCCATTAGAAGCAAAGTTAACTTGGTTGTTTTGGGTTTTTTGTCTCCAGGATTTTTTTCTCCAAATCCTATAAAAAATGGACAGCATCCTTGTCTTCTCCCAGTTTTGACTCAAGTACATGCCATTTAATCTCAAGATGATACAGAGAGTGGAAGATCTGGGAAAGCAGAATTTATCTTGTTTGACATATTAGCTTTGCATTTTTCCTATGATACAAAGTACAGCATTAGTTTAAAAGGTTAAAAAAATGTTCTAAGGGATACTGTAATTTTATTTTCATTTTTCTGTCTAAATTGTACGAACATTAATATCCTATGAGTTTTCTACTTGAGACTTGAGACACAAAGAAATCATATACAAAAGAAGAAAAAAAAATCACAAAAAACTCCCCACCAAAACTCATTCTTTCTGACAAAAAGGGAAAACACAGACTATGAATTTGAGCCAAGAAAACAAAGCACGTTGGAGAATGGGTAGTGACTTATCAGGATGTAAAAAAAAGAAGTTGAAATTTAAATTTTCATCTGAAAGCCAGTCCAACTTAAACATTAGGATGCTAGGAGACATCAGCCTGGGTAACTGGGCACGTTGCCTTTACCCTGCTGAGACGCTGAATTCAGACATCTATAAAAGCACATATTCACAGGCATGAACTGAGGTTTCTGTGAAGAGGCTGAACATCAGAGAGGAGGCAATGTCCTCTCTGACAATAGACATTTATCTTCTTGCAGACCACACAGGCTCATTCAGTCTCACCTTTTTGTTTTCTTTAATCACAGAGAGATAGGATTTGCAATTTAATTGTATAAGTTCATTTCCCTGAGATTTCAGAGTGCTTCATGTTAGGAATTGTTATTGATTAACTCCAATCTGCAGGAACACAAGCAGAGGAGGAGTTGAACAACTACTCTGAAACAGATATGAATTGCAAACCCCTTACTGTTAAAAAAGCTGCAGAAAAAAAAATTATCTATATTAAAGTCAGAGTTTACCAAAACCATTCCCTCTCTCATCTTCTTACTGCCACTTTTTGTGTTTGCACAAAATGGGATTGCAATCACCATTTTTTCCCAGACATTTAGAGTTTATAATTTCCACTTTCAGTTTATCAGCTGCAAAGTTATTAGCATGTCTTAAACATCCCAGCAAAAATCTACCCTTTGATTCTTATTTATATGTTCATCAATTAGAAGCCCTTAAAAATGTCAGATTTTCCAGTCTCACTTGGAGCTATTCATGGAGCATCGCAAAAGTTCTAAGGTTTACAAAAAGTTAGCATGAACTGCCAGACAGTTTAGACAGCTTTTAAAACAGCTAAAAGTTATCTGAACCTGCTGATAAAATAAGGGGAAAAAAGTATATAAAAAGAAAAGAAAAATAAAAAAAAGAAAAGCCTAGCTATAGATACAATTGTTTAACTTCATCCTGAGCTACTGTTAATCTGGAAATTATTTCAACATTATCATATCAACCTACTGTCACATTTTGTATTATGATACCCATCTACAAGAAGGGACAGAAGGAGGATCCATAGAACCACGTTTCTGTCACCCTGACCTCTATGCCAGGGAAGGTTATGGAGCAGATCACCTTGAGTGCTATCATGTGGCATGTATAGAACAACAAGGTGCTCTTTATGGCAAGGTGACCCACTTACTGGATGAGGAAAAGGTCGTGGATAATACCTACCTGGACTTTAGTAAAGCCTTTGACACTGTTTCCCACAACATGATCCAGGAGCAATCGGCAGCTCATGGCTTGGGCAGGTGTACACTTGTCTGGGTTAAGAACTGACTGTATGGCTAGTCCCAAGGAGCTGTGGTGACTAGAGCTACATCCATTTGGCAGATGGTCACATGTGATTTCCTGGAGCTCAGTGCTGGGACTGGTTCTCTTTAATAGCTTTATCAGTGATCTGGATGAGGGGATGAGGTGCACCCCTAATAAATCTGCAGATGACACCGAGTCGGGTGGCAGTGTTGAGGGTAGGAAGACTCTACAGAAGGATCTGGACAGGCTGGATCGATGGGCCAAGGCGAATCATGTGAGATTCAACAAGGCTCAGTGCTGGGTTCTGCACATGGATCCTAGGGGTGCTGGTTGACAGCTGGCTGAACATGAGCCAGCAATGCGTCCAGGTGGCCAAGGAGGCCCACAACATTGTGGCTTGTATCAGAAATAGCAGGACTAGGGAAAGGATCACCCCCTGGACTCAGCACTGATGAGACCACACCTCAAATACTGTGTTCAGTTTTGAGACCCTTGCTACAAGAAGGACTCTTATGAGGAGCGGCTGAGGGAACTGAGGTTGTTCACCCTGAAGAAGAGGAGGCTTAGGGTTACCTTATAACATGAGATGAGAGGAAATGGATTCAAGTTGTGTCAGGGGAGGTTTAGATTGGATATTAGGAAAAAAAATTCTTTACCAAAAAGCTTGTCAGGCATTGGAACGGGCTTCCCAGGGAAGCGGTTGAGTCACCATCCATGGATGCATTTGAAAGACATGCAGATGCAGTGCTTAGGGACATGGGTTAGTGGTGGACTTGGAAGTGTTATGTTTATGGTTGAATTCTGTGACCTCAAGGGACTTTTCCAAACTACATGAATCTATGATTCTGTGATTATCTCACTTGATAATACATCTGTACTAATCACAGAATAAAATATCTGTTTGAATATTTTTCCTGCATTATTGCCAATACTTCCATGAGAGTTTTTATCAATCAAGAGTAAGGATCCAAAGTAAAATTTGTTCATGTCTGTAGACCACAGAACTCATCTTTCATCTTTGCATTTCCCTCATAAATACTTCTACAATTTTTATATTCTTATTCATATTCATTTCCCCTTTTGTATGTTATATGTGTATGGATTACATAAGTGCATGCAAAATGAATACATGTGAATGCATTGTATATGTTTTATAGTATACATAACCTGTAGTTAATTACATGAGTGTGCTATGTCGTAGTCACTCATAAACCCAGAGCTACTCTGGATATGCCACCAATGGCAGATGAAAAACGCGTTTGACTGGCAAATTGTGATCACTCACTTGCAGATATTTGGAGGGATGTTTTAATATTCTCCTCACGAGAATGCCAGCATGGACCAGATTTCACTGTTCACCAATGTATTAATCATGTGCCTAACTTCAAGTGCATGTTTTTCTTTCCCAGATTTTAGGATCAGGCTGTAGCTTTCTGTGGTTTACTAGTGCCATATCTGTGTTCGGGTTATTTGTTAAGCAGACCCAGCTCTGGTGACTGGAACTCTGAGGATTATATATGTAATAATTTAATGGATAACTAATCTACCTGTTTTCTCTTTCAGGGTTTTGGTTGCATTATGCTGTCAATCATTCTCCTGTTTCGAATGAGCTAATGTGGTGTTTACCAAGACTCCTGAGACTTAACATGGAAAATGAGCTGAGTTATTTTGATTCATTGTTATAACAGATTGTAAACCTCTCCTCTGTTTTTAGAAACATTTACCATAGCAGCTGAAAAATGATTTTTCAAAATACTATTGCTACAGCCATGGGATTAGATCTTGGGTTTAACCCAAAACATCCTCTATGCCATTAAGACCCTGCTTTTCTAATCCTCCTAATCTCTGCACACACTGACTGGGTTATTCTTCTCTGGTTTTAGTGGAGAATTTCAATGTAAACCAAAACTATCCTGTGTAGTACATTGCAATCAATATGCCTTCCTATTTGTTAATGTTGGCACATCAACAAGAGAGGTGGGGAATTATATTGAAAATAAGCTGAAGTATTTTTGGTACTAACAGCAGAAAGACTTCTGCTGCACATCGTTAAGCAGCAAGCTTTAATTTCATGCAGCTCTTTCCTGTTTTGTATGATTTTTAGAAACTGGACATGAAGCAGTTTCTCAAAGTGTTGCAATTTATCTGAAGACTCTTAATACAGTGTAGTACAATTTTCCCACCATTATTATTATTATTATTTTATTATAAACCCTGGAAAATTGTGTAAAATGTAAAAATATGCTAGTGACAGTTGTCTTTTACTTGCCAGGTACTGGTAAGCTTTATTTGTCCTCTACTTATATAATGTGCAATTTGGATATATCATCTGCATAATAACAAATTCCTGTGCTTTATAATATGTGAAATAAAAATGTCACTTCTCGCTCAACCTTCAGTCCAGGTTGTCTGTGATGGAAGTTATTTTCTTTCTGGCTGAGCTATTGCTGTGTTTCTAGGGAGATAAGTGAATACCAAAGTGTATCACTGTGATTGGATGTGTCAAGATGAACTTGTGGGAAATCTTTACTCCGAGAAAGATGTTTACATTCTGAATTTTTCTCCCCTATATCAGGACACAAAACAGTGCTGTGGTGTCAGATATTGCCACACGCATACAAATTCGGTCTTATGGTCAGTCTCTTGGAAATGTAGTACCTGTGAGCCACACACAGCGAATCATGTAATCTATGAGGTATTCATGGCATACCACCTACATCTTCTGGAGAATCTGGACCTCAAATGCCATGGGAATGGGACTGCATAAAGACACAGACAGCTAAATAAACCTTTGCATCATCCAACCACTCTTAACCCCAGGAAAAGCTACCTGGTGCTTCAGTCAACAGTTTCCTTTCTCTTCTTCCTCTTCCTGCATACTAATAAAGTGAGACGGTGCGTCATTTTTCACTCTTTGGCCACAGAGACTTGATTTCACATAGAGCTCTTTTTTTAACTATAAGCCCATGCCACACATACAAAATGAAAAATTGGCAACAGTTCCTTTTATACAGAATCAAAGAGTTTTTTGAAGACGCAACTCCTTGGTACGTTACTGATCTTCTTGAGTAACTCTTTGCATTTACCCAGCAGATTTCACTAATGCAAATGAGACGATAGCAGTAGCAAAATTTTCTATGTCAGAAGAAAGATTTAGGTGTCATTAAACAGGAATCAGATTTTAATGGAGAAAGGAAAACTTTTGTATGTTATGCGAATTTATTATCTGCAGAAGCATGTTCTCAAACCTGGTCAGATGGAGGAAGATTTCTGCTCAGCAAGCTGGAAGAGATCACTGCAAACTCTCATAGCCTTCACACATACAGGCAAATGTATGCCTCATCTGCAGCAGCCAGAGGAATTAGAGAAAACTACCCAAAGTTCAAGGAAGATAACTTTCAGGTATCTCTTCTAGAACCTCAATGCCTTAGCCTTTTGTTTCAGAACCTGACTCCACGCCACTGTGGTTGACAGCATTAGCAGTTGACTTATTGGGTCAAATTTCCCTAGCACCATAGAAAATAAATACGTTATGAAAATACTACCCATCTAAAAAATAATCTTAGACAAATTCACATTTAAGAAAACACTGATTTGATTTAATTACCTACCATGTTTTGGGGTAAAACAGTTTGAAAAGAAATTTGGCAAATATTTTTCCAAGTCAAGGCAAATATGTAATCCCTACCAATGAAAAATGTGTAAAAATTGCTATTTTTTTTTTCAACAAAATTATGAAATTTCTTCAGTGGTATAAGTAAACTTTTTTTATTCTAAAGAATGGTGGTGATTTATGGAAGTTTGTGAGGCTTCTTTCAGAGGCTGCTCTACTCTAATTTGCCAGGATTTAGTCATATATCTTTCTTTTTCTTAATCGTTACAGATGTGATAAAAAATAAAAAAAAAGGCTTAGCCTCATGACAATAACATTAATGATACAAATTAGCAAGAAGGCAGAGAAATTTATCCCAATCTCATTCAGAAAATTTACTGCAATAAAACCAGCAGAAAGATGGACATATGTACAGACCTCTTGGAAATAAAAAAACTAACCAACTAATAAACAATGTTGTATATCACTGTGTCTCTCATTGCTTCCTCAGTGCTTCAATTGCTTTTTCCTCCTCATATTACATCTGACATCCCAAGCCATTGAGAAACTGTAAAAAGCTATTCAAAACATCAGAACTCCCTTAATCTGCCACAAAAGTTTCTCTGCTTTTCCCTAAATGGAAATTTAATTGTAAGATTTATGGGCCAGAATAGCAATATTTTAATACACCAAAATGACAATATTGAATCTCAGAGGAGTAACATATTTCAGATGTTGAAATCTTTCTTTACATCCCTAATGTAAGCAATGGCTTGTTTTCCAATGGGATATACAACTTACAGGAGGTGACCTGCACAACTTGCAGTGGGAAACAAGAGTACTCATGTTTTACCACAAAGACTACTAGCATGATGGACTTTCAAGCTGAAGTATTTTTATGTATATAAGAAAGGTATTTGGGAGTATTTCTGGTGGTTTATGTTCCTTGCATCTGGATTTATAGATGGGAAAGAAACAGATTAGGACATAAAACAGCTAGAAAGGTGAGTATAATTAATGCATTTCAACCCCTGATCAGATAACTTTTGGTAGGTGGCTGTTGTAGGCATGTCATGGTTTGGTGATCTTGACCCCTGAGTGAGGCAGGTTCCATCATTTTACTGCCTTCAGTTGAAAGAACTACCCCATGTTCTTGTAGATAAATCTAGATGGCACGATGAAATATCACATTACTACAATCAGAAAGTGTTCATTTCTCCTATGCCCTCAGACCTTTATGGATTACTTCTGCTGGACACAAGACAAAGCTGAGATTTTGTTCACTCATCCAAAATTAGGATTGAAAATTCCCTAGTGATCAAAGGCAAAGACTTCATTATTCTGAAACCGGATTAAGATTGTAGGGTTGAAAGTCATCTCACCTAACTTGGGATCTGTACAGCACAGATGTATACGATTGTGGTCATCTGAAGCCCTCTTTACAGGAAGGGGCTTTATAGTAAATCTTTCTAGGATACAATGTTTTGGACCTGTTTTGAACCTCTACTTTCTGGAAACAGGAAAGCTACTGTTTCTCTCCTTTGACACTAAGAGACATCTAGCCAAGTAGTTCAGGTGAAACAAACAGCAGTTTATGTGACCCAGTCCAGAGGTGTAGCCTCTCCCACAGGATAGACCAGTCGGCACTACAGCTGCAGTGCTGAACACCTTCTTGACCAACCAAGATGTTAAAAAGTCATCTTCAAAAGCATTATCACCATACCTTTTAGCTTCAGTGTCTCTTGTTGACATTTAGGACCTTATTGAGAAGATAATTGATGGCTCCATGTCTTCTTGTCTGTTGGGTGAGTTGTTAGGGTTTGGTTTGGGTTTTTTTTCCCAAGCTGATGCTGAGATTTTGTGCAGCAAATCATTGTGCCTGGTTATTTATAGTTATGGAGGCAGATCATTCCACTGTGGAACACAACTTCAGATGGAGGCAATTGAGAAGTCATTGAACTTAGCAGCTGTGCAGCTGCATCACCAAACCCCTCGTGCTGCCCTATTTTCCTTGGCGACTGCTTCCTCTAAGAACTTGTTTTTTCCTGACTGTGCCTCAGTTGGTTGTTTTTGAGGGCCTGGCCAGTGTTTGTTAAAGAAAGAAAACACAATCAGTTGCTTCTGTTATTCTCTAGGGTTTTTATAGGGAAAATGCTGTTTAATATTGATATATTCTCCAGGGGGGCCTTTTAACAGAAAAGGAGGGGAAGAGGAAGAGAGGATGAAGGGACACCTGCTCTGTCTGACCTTTCTCCCAAGAGAATAAAAATCAAAAGAAGAAAAATAAATATCTTTTAGAGGATAAAAATAAAAAGAGGAAAAATAAACATCTTTTTTCCTCTCCTTTTGTTTGTGGCTGTTGCAGCCTGAAGCTCCACTCCTGTATCCACACTCCATGTAGCATTTGTGCACTGATACTGAATATACTGTTGAGCATTTTTTGTAGAAAAATGCAATATAATATTGCCTCATCTGAAGGTAAAGAATACAAGATCTTTGGAACAACTCTGACTTAACTGCCAGTGGTTCTTTCTTCTGAGATTTACACCCTATGGCATGACTTGGAAAGATCTTCTACAGCAAAACCCCATCAAGATGTGTCTGCTGACACAAGCACTGGGAAGGTCTGGATAAAATACCAAATCTACTATTTGCAGAACACCGAAGTTGCAAAAATACTCTTCTGCTGTGGGAAGAGGGATGGGAACAAACACAGTCCTTGATGTTTTTTTTCCCCAGGCATGTCCAGTTAAATGAAGATTACAGAAACCCAAGTAAATAAGGGGATTAAAAATAAACATGCTACACCCCCTTTCCCTTCCCTTTTTAAGTCTTCATCCTACTTCAAAGTAATCCTCAAACTTTAGTCCTATATGGGGGTATGGAAAACATACTACCACACTACCCATACATGCCCTCCCTGGGATAAGCTCTCAACCTTGTCTGTCTTTGAATACCCATTCCTGACGGGTGGTACCTAAACAGAGGTAGCACCTTCTATATCCTGCAGTGTCTTGTGGCTAAATAAGCTTTTCATCAACCCACTGCCTTGGTATTATGCTATGGATTTGAAATGCTCAGCACAGCGCTCAAGACTTCAGAGCTTGGGAATTAAAAACACCAAAACTCCTCTTTCATCTGGATTTTTGCTAAACCAAAAAAGCCTCAAGCAAGAAACAAGCAGTCAAACCAAAATTAAAAGAGTGTTAGACTGCCGTCTGAGATATATGGTGGTCATGAATAGCTAGTGCAAAACCCATGGAGAAGAGCAAACGGCAGCTGCTGGGGAGGGCAAAATGACGAAGCATGAAGTAGCCCTTGAAGAAAGGCTTTGTCCAGACCAGCTGCTGCACAAGCAGTCATGAGTGAAAGAAAGCAGAGACTGCTGGTTGTGTGTGTGGTTGTGCAGAGTAGTACACGCAAAACATACAGAACAGCAGGCAGGAACATGTTAACGCAGAAGAGCTAGCTGCTCTATACTGACTTTAGGTGTGACATGCCAACAGCCTTTTCAAGCCTCTGCAGATCCCCACAGCCCAACATTACCGGAGCTGCAGTGGGTATGACTGCTGGGCCACGAGAGCGCTCTGTATGGCAGAGCGGCCACAGCCTGCAAATCACCAGTTTGCTTTGCCAGTCCTTAACACCCAGACAAGCCTCAAGACTCACGCACCCCTCATACTGTGTCCCTGACAGAGATAGAGGATCCCCTGTAGGAGGAGGAATTTCCTTTTCTTTCCTTGCTTGCAGATTGAAAGTGCCTCTCTTTCCAGTGACACTGTGGTTTTTGACTGATACCAGAGGTACAGGTGCGATGGAACACTTGTGTAGTGGGGAAGCAGATAGCCACAAATAATCAGCCATAGGAGCTGCTCTGTGGTGCTCAGGGAAGGAGACCAGGTTTGTGCTACACTGACTGTAGTCCAAAGGCTGTCTCTCCATTATCATTTCCCCTTGGGGACAATTGCTGGTGTTCTGTCATGTTATCCTTCCTTCCCAACCTGAACTGTTCTATGGGTACAGAGACAAATATAAGATGCCGTCACTGCAGAAAGGGGTCTCCAGTACCAGCAGTCTGGCTTGATGTCAAGCCCATCTAATGATATAAAAGAAACTATCAAACATACCTTCTTAACTTTTAAAAATCCATTTCCTAAAAATATAATAGTTTTCTTGTTATTGTATGGTCTTTCCCTTTCTTGTTTTCTGCTTCCCCCATACCTCATCTTCCCAACAGCCTCCACCTCTGTTTCTGAATAACATTTCATTATGCATGGTATTATCTTATTTCTCTCTTCTGATGAACACAGTCCAAAAAGTTGTCTTTAGCTTGCTCAGCCCCACAGCAGGCAGAGGTGAGCAGGAGAGGTGTGAGGAAGCTGCACGGCAGGGTTTGGCTTGCAGTGCTGCACAGCTCTCACTGCTAGCCGTAGAAACACCCTGAAACACTCACATCCTTCCTATGGTCATCAGTGAGTACTCTCCTTATTTTGTTGTTTAGGCCTTGCAGAATTAACGATGAGGCTTTAGAAATCTTTGTGTTAATAAAATAGTCAGACTAATGAATATAAAAATGCTCATCTTGTTGACCTAACCTTGGCTCGGAAAAGCTGCAGCTGCAGCTTGGTCTGAGAGACAAAGATCGCACTTTTGTTATTTTTATTTTTTTCCCCCAAGAGACACAACCAGTAACTACTTAGAAAAGATCCCTGAACGTTTTGTTTCAGACACTGACTGACATTTTGTCTTATCCAAGAAACAAAGCTAGCAATGTTGTGTTACAGCCTTGGTCTAAGTGGTCTAAGTTGGCATCAGTAGATGCCAACTGTTACAAGACCGTGCAATTAACCTTTGCAGCTCTGGACGATGGCAGGGGGATGAGTGGCAATTAATAAACTCTGCTTTTATAACTCAGCAGTTAAGGGTCATGCACTGCTGAAATGACATGGACACTCCTGTGGCAACCAAGGGAACTGCTTGCTTTCTGAAAGAATCTCATCTGACCTTTACTGACTCCATGTGAAAACTGCTATGATGCAACTGCACTTGCAGACCCCTAGATGTGCAACCTCCACGAGATTTTCAGAGAAATGTCAGAAGAGCTGAAATGTTGATAGAACACAAGAGTTTTCAGAGCTAGGAAACAGACTTTCTCCACTAGTGTCACTACTAAAAGGCCAAGACATTTGGCCAGTGCCTACAATTAGTATGTAATAAACCAGTGACAGAAATTGCAAGTCACATGGTCTAGCTGTATAAAACAAGGTTAACAGTGCTTCCTTTCTGCTTCTTGTCACATACAGGTAGAATTGCGGACAACAGGTTTCCAACTTGATACTCTTTAAATGACATCAAAGAAGAGGAGGGGAAGACATACTTGTTTAAAAAGAGCTATACACCAACACATTATTTGTGTAAACTTTAATCTCCTTACAGTAGAAACATACACAGTACAAGCCAAAAGTAGTTTAACAATTTTACAGCAAAGCTTACCAGTAAAATGCAAAACTAATTTGTATCAAATTCTTAAAAAAACTGTGCACTTTCTCAAACTTAACTTTGTTCAGCACATTGTTTGGATTTATATATAATAAGGCATTAATTCTATAAGAATCATTTACTATATTCCAAAATCGCATGACCTAGGTGTAACACTCTATAGCCTGATACCATTTTTGTTCCTTCGATATTTACAGATTTAATATACCTGTACTGACATGTAGCATACAAGCACTAAGAACAAATACAAGCTTTGCCAATAATAGTTTCACATTGAAAAGTTACATTAAAAAAAACAGGTCATGGCATGCTTCTGCCACTTCCAGTAATATTTTGGTCTTTCAAAATGCAGACCCAAATCTGCTCTGAACCTGCAGGAAGTGGAAGTAGACCCCATTTTTACCAGCTACCCAAAATTTGTTTATCTCCTCCCCAGAATAATCCTTAAATTTCTGTCAAAGTTAAATCTTCTATAAATGAATGGCATAACTGAATTCATTCTAGCTACTATTTACAGAAATGGCTCAGGCAATTAAGTTAGTCCACCTTGTCATTAGTCAACAGGAAGTATAATTACTGTAGCTGTAAAGGAGGTATCTAGTGTTCCAGAATAAGTGAGTTTAATTATGGTGAGAACTTCCTCAATTCTATTTACATAACAACTTCAGGCTCAATGTTAAATAGCAAGTCATCATTTCCTCTTCGAACTTCAAGTAGTAGAGGTGATTCATTCATCACAGCCTCTTGCAGGTCACTGGAAGTCATCAAAGGACGCCCATTGACTTTAACAATAATATCTCCATCTTGGATCCCTCCCCTGCAAAGACAAGAAGAGGCAGTGAGCATGCACTCTATATGGAGAAAATGTGCAAAGACTATTTACCAGCCCTTTGGCTGATGTGATCAATTTTTACTTGTTTTCATTTCCATTGAAGGGAAATTCCACCCTTCTCAATGACTGAGAAAGAGCAATTGGTAGTAATAAATGCAAAATCAGGCTTGCAGTATTTCACTGAGGATCTTATTCCAAAACAGTAAAACTACACTACCAGTCAAAATAGTCTAGCTTTCCCTTTGTCTTCCACAGAACTACAGTAAAAGAGACAGATTTTGACTTTCTGTAGAACACATCCATAACTGACTCACTTCATCTACTTGCAAGAACATCCTTTTATCACTCCAATATGTATTTCAAGCATTGGAAATTAAATCTCGCTCTCAATTTTTCAAGATGAGCAAAGGTACCAACTGAACTACAGGTAAACTATCTCTTGCTGTTCAAACGTAATCCAGAATGGCTGCTTTTCTTGCCTTTGCATTTTCCTAATGTTTCGTAGAGACATTTTTATAAGTGCATTATTTATTTGCCAACTGTTCTGCAAAAGAACCTCTTGCTCTGAGATTAAGCATTGTCTCAGATCTTATCTCTGACAGTGTCTTATGTGAAAGCTATCCCGCTTCCTGTTAAAACTCAACACAAGTTTCTACTTACTGCCATGATTTTCAAAACAAAATTTGGTTCAAGTATTTGGGTTGTTCTTTAAATTTGTACATTGTCAGTGTTTCAGAATGTCATTTAAAATGTTTTGATACTGAAATACCTCACTTCTGTAGATGTGAGTAGAATCTTAGCACAAATATTTTTTACTATTTCTAACCTAAGGGAATAATTTCAACTGTTTAAATACAAAGCAAGACTGGTATGAGGAAGTACTTGAATATAAACAGAAACATTATTTGATAGTATCTACTTGGAAATTTATTTGTGGTAAAAGAAAATAAAGTGCTCTACATACCTATGAGAAGGTGAGTTTGGAACAACTTCATGTACATAAATTCCACTTCTGACATCAGGGAAATCAGCATTACTGTGCTTCAGTTCTTCCACTAAGCTAAATGAGGAACAAAATTATATAGCATTTGACTCCAGCATAAAAGCAGTAGCATTCAAAACCTATTATTGATTTATTTTCAATTTTTGTTGACTAAAAATGAACAACTGAACAGTTAATTGTTTGCCCTTTGTTCTTGCGATGAGAATGTGGGGGATTTCCAGAAAAAGAAGAGTGTTAAACTAATGACTGATTACCCTGCTGTCTGCCATGAAAACCTGGGGTCCCTCAGATGGAAAGCAAGCCAAAATGGCTGCACACAGTTTCAACTCATTTGATTTTGAACTGGAGGAGCTAAAAATTAAATGACTAAAGTAAACACACAAGGGGAAATAGTCTTTCTTAGAAATAGACCTGGAGACATCCTATGTTTCTTCATTAGATGCCACAAAAGCAGTAAAATCTCATATGGTGTTCACAACTACGCAGAGAAATGTTCTGAGTTTCTCTCCATCATTGTGGCCCAGTGATGCTAATTCCATTAAACTGATGTATTCCAGCTGATGATCTGACCCTTTGGGAAGGACTGAAAGAATAAAAAAAACCTCAGGAAACTAAGATGGTTTTACTACAACCCCAGCTGGAAATTGTCTTGTTTAATTTTGCAGTCTACCACCACATTGGAAACATGCCTACTTCTGGGAACAAACACAAGTTTAAGAGCCTTCACTTGTTATCCTAGAATATATCCAGGTAACAGCAACAAACAAAGAAATGCGAGAGAGAAAAGACAGTAAAGAAGTGGAGAAAGGTGTCCATATTCTGGCTCTGTTAACATGGAGGCATGAAGCTTTAGTTCAGCACTTTAGCAGCTACTGTCTTTCCAGGTAACAGTTAGGCACCAAATCTCACATTGTATGTCCTCCACTGGCACTGATAAAACTACTGCCAAACCCCCAGGTAGCTAATCTGTCATCCCCTCACAGTCACCTGAAAGCAGCAGCTTGTTTAAATGTCACCTAAAACCTGGCATAACTCCAGATATTGTTATCAAGTATCAAAACTACTTTTCAGGCTCTTCCAAATTTCCTTCAGTTATCAAAGGAGCATCCATCAGCAGTCAAGAGAATGACTGGCAGAGACTTTCCAGGTCTCAGAACAAGTTTTTCACCAATATTATGAAAATGTTTGCCAACTTCACAACAGCTAATGCAGACTCATGGGTTCTCTGGAGATTTGTAATGGAAACTGAATGATGAAGTTCTGAACCACTACTTACCACATTTTCTACACACGATCACACAGGTTACTTTTTCAGATACTTACGCAGGTGTTATTGTGAGCATTCTGATGCCAATGAAACGTTTCTTCCCATCTGAAAATAATACAGAGGATATTTAAGAAATTCAGACAAACACTGACAAAAGTAACTACTTTGATGACCCAAAATACCTGTCAATTAAAACAGGATGTTATCAGCTTTTAACAAAACTAAACAGAAATCATACACATCTGCAGAAAGGAACATCAAAACACTCACATTGACTACTCTTGAGTTCTAGTGCAAACAGCTGGGTATTTCTACCCCAAAGAATTAAAACCAAGGTTTAAAAAAAAACCAAAAAACAAACCATAGAACTCAGCCAGGACTACAGAATTAGAAATGGTGAGAATTCACTACTTTAAGAACAACAGCACCATATTTCTGTAGCTGGCTGATACTGCACAGCTGCTTCTGAAAACAAATGCAGTTTGAAGACTTCCGGAAGCGAGTGCTTCAGTGGTGAGCTGAATCCAGTGTGAAACAGTATTTCCCCCAACTTGTTCCAACATAACTGCTTCACAATTTCTTTGAGCTTCTCCATGTTCCACCGTGAGGAGAAAGCTCAAAAAGGAGATGTACAGAATCCCTTCAAACTCTTATTCTTTCCAACAACCACAGTCCCAAGTAAAGGTGTTAGTCCTGAATCTTGCACAAGTCCAATATTCTCATTAATGTCAGTGAAAATTTTGACTACTAAACACTGGATCTGCTACATTTTGAACAATATTCCATCTCTGTCATCCCTGCTTTTCCCTGAAATGTTCTGGTTCTCCTGTATTTTAAAGTGAAACTAGTAGGATAGGCTGAGAAAGTTGGTCTTTTTCAGCTTGGAGACAAGAAGGCTCCAGGGAGACCTAATTGTGGCCTACCAGTACCTAAAGAGGCCTACAGGAAAGTGGGAGGGGGACTGTTTATTAGGGAGTGTAGTGATAGAATAAGGGGGAATGGCTTTGAGCTGAAAGAGGGCAGGGTTAGATTAGCTATTAGGAAGAAATTATTTACTATGAGGGTGATGACGCATGGACACAGGCTGCCTGAAGAGACTGGAAGTGTTTAAGGTCATGTTACATGGGGGATTGGGCAGCCTGGTGTAGTGGAGGGTGTCCTTCCCAGGACAGAGTGTTGGGACTGGATGATCTCTGACATCCCTTCCAACCCACACATTCTAGGATTCTAGGACTCTCTGAAAATCAGTTATAGTAGGGGTGTCACAAAGAAGTCCAGTTACTCAACTGAAGTCTCAAAAGCTTTAGCCACTGCCATGAACTAGTGCTCTCACAGTGCTTCTTAGTCTATATGGCATAAATTTAACTTTTCGGTTTTTAAAGACAGCAACTTGTTAACACCTGAAAACAATCACCCTGCAGCTGCAATGTGGACAGTTAAACGATGAAGTTGTCTTCATGAGGTCCACAGATGACACACTGGTGACAGTTTACTGCCTGCATGAAAAAATTTGCTGCTGGTAATCACCTGTGTGATGCTGAAACACGCAAAAGCAAAAAGCTTTCTTCGGGGGGCTGAGTTAGGAACATTTACACAAAACAAAAATTAAAAATAAAGAAGAAAAAAAAATCAGGAAGAAACAAAACAGCAAGGAGAAGATTGGTCAAGTGTGAAAAACCACGCGGAAACGCTGCTGATCTAATAGGGAATTATTTCCCCAGTGGCTAATGATACAAGTAAACCTAAGGCTTTGGGGAAAAAAAAACCTGGTGACTACAGACTTATTCAAACTGAAAAGTCTCATTCCACCTTCTTCTCTGGATAGTTTGGGGTACTATTTCAACCCTGTCACACATTAAAATTCAAAATGGTTTTCAGCCCTCTATACTCAATGTCTGACACACTGAAAACAGGAGATCATTGTACAGAGTAAAACTAACGCCTATGGATTATTTTAGCAGCAGAGTTTAGATTCCTTCCCTTTCCACCCACATCCAGTCATTTCATACATCTGAATACAGGTAAAGAGACTCTGCAAGTCTGTTCTGCTCAAATTTAACTCAATCACACATCTTACACGAATACAATAATTTTTCAACAATTAGAGGGAAAGTTATTGTCCAGCTCATGAAAAGTAACTGCAGGAACTGAACACAAACAATCACTTGTAGTGTTTTTATCATCCCAAAGAATAAGCATTTTTACATCAGAGTTAAGTCACTTCTGCAGAACAGTATGTGGCACCTGAAACTACCACTGTCATATTACATCTCTATGAATAAAAAGTCTCAAAACCCATCATTATGGTAATGTGTGCAATTGGAAGCAGAAGAAAAAGTAATTAAGAGAATTGTAATAATGTGAGATCATAAATCTAAGAAGCATGTCACCATGGCAAAGTCCCAGCAGTAGTTAAAAGAAGGTTAATATGTTGGAACAATCAGGTTGAACTAATATGAAACCACTGCAGCTTAAAGCTGGAGCCAAGCACAGCAGAGAGAGATATTCAAATCACATTTCATTTTTGTAAACACCAGGCCAGATTAAACACTGAGTCCAGTGGCACAAGTTCAAGTAAACCAGCCTCAACCATTAGTTTAAACTTAAATCTGTTTTGTGTTAACAGAAAGTCACATACAGTTGACCCGAGGTATCTAGAAGCAGTTCAGTTTACAGAGATTTCTGTTCCACAGTGAGGAAAGCATTTGCTATTTTTCTTTTTTTTATTGATGCTTGCAGTAATAGAGATACAAATTACACAGATAAACACAGGCTAAAAGCAGAAACGTTTATGACTTATAAACTCTGTCAGAAGGGACTGATAAATACAAATTAAGGGGTCAGGTATTGATACTCTTATAAGCATGAGTAACTCTGGCAGATGAGTATCCCCATGGCACTTGATTCCAGGACATCATCGAGATCTGCGAACGAGGAATCAATTCCTGCACTTTTTACTCAAGCTGCAGGCAAAACTCCTACTGCTCTGCTTGCTCCTTTTGCACTTAGATTGTCCTGCAGATTGCTTAATCAGTCCTGAAAGCATTTCAGACAGACATACAACTGCCAAACAGAAACCACAAAAAAAGCTTGAGTCTATAACGCTGACTTATGTGCAGTATACATTCTACATGCATCACATGGATTAATTCGTCTGTCTGAATGTATACTCAAAAAGCTTCCTAAGCAGCTCTCATCGCTACTGGTAATAAATATCAGCAATACTCTTACAAATACATAGACAAGCATGTTTTCAATACAACTAATAAAGTGTTCTGGGATATAAAGGAGGTTAATATAAACGACTTGTCTGGTGTGGCCAATGCAGAACTTCTCCCATCTCTCCTTGCCCATCTAAAACAAAGTTTATTCTCTTTTCTGTTAACTTTATACAAGAGACCAGACTGATCTCTGAGGCTGGATTTTAATATTTTCTAATTGCTAATTTACTGTCTTCCATCATAGCGAATCCATGTTTGAACACTTCCTAGTTTTACTGTTCTGCTGGAGTCTAAACTAGGAATAGAGATGTAGAGCCAATTCTGAAACTGAGAAATCGCATGGGACACTAACAGAAGACACTGAAGTATAAAAACCAGCCTGTGCTGAAGTATATAAATGACTTCCAGAGGTAAAAACAGAACACACAGATGGTTAAAACTGAGATATAGATGGAGATATTTAACTTCATGCACCAGTTTAGGAATTCTTAACTATAAAAGGAGGTTAACATTATGCTAATAAATCAAGAATTAGCAAAGGCCACCCAACAGACAAATATCTATATGCAGAGTGTGGTAAATCTTTGGTCAAAAATGTATGTATTAGCCATGCACTGAGTGATACAGATCATTCAGATAATAATAATCAGTGCAAATCATACATTCAAATGCCACCCTCTCCTTTCCCCCATCTCTCCTGTACTGCAGTAGGTCATATACTTGCTCTTATACAATGGATGGGACATGTATGCCTTCTATTTAAAACTAGTAATTATCTGATCAACTGAGATTTAGAAGACTATGGTTAAACTTATTATACAATATTCCGAGTATCTTCTATATGCCAGAGTAAATCTGGAAAGAGAAGTTCCCTAAGGGAATTTTATTATCTTCAAGCAATATGACATTTAGAACAAAATGGCAATACTCTTATTTTTATGACCTCATTGTAGCATAAGGGTGGATCCCACTCAAATACTGAAACATAACTAGAGCAAAAGAAAACATGATCCTAAAAATTCTGCTTACATAAATTCCTTATGTCAAGAAATAACAGCTATGCAACAAACCTAAAAATTATTACTAAAGGCCTAAAAAATGTAAACTAAGTCTCAAATATAATGGAAATAACTTCTAGAAATTATCTTTCTCTATGTATCAAGGGCTTTTAATGAAAAGGGCTCCTGCTTGGAGCAAAAGTACAAGAGGTACTTCAGATAAGCAAGAGCAAAAAAAAAAATATTTAAAAATGAAAAGCTTTATAAATTGCATTTGCATAGGGCATGTCAAGCAGTCAGAATCACACTGATACTAAAAGTGTTAATCTTTTCTCCTCCAATTAGGGGATAACAAGAATGATGAAAAATATCAGACAGTACAAGATAAATGCGAATCTTTTTTTTTAATTTTTTTTTTAATTATGGTGCCATAGGCAAAGTTATCTCTAGGCCCTCTGGGCTGAGCTGGGCTCAGCAGGTTCTGGAGCAAAGGTGCCTGATGGAGCAAGATGGCTGATTTCAGTGGTGGTATCTCTAGCCATCACTGACTTTCCAGCCCCAGTTCCCAGGAACCCCCTGGCAGATGGTGAGCTTTCAGCACAAGGCTTGGGTTTATGCCTCTAGAGCAATGCCTGAAGGGTGAGCCATTGCTCCACCCTGGTTTGAGATGAGCAGTTTGGTTCTCTCAGAAGCCACGTTAGTAACCTGGGTGAATAAATAGGTTTTTTATTTTTTTAGCTGGAACAAAATTCTGTAAGCTACTTTGAAATGTACTTTTCAGCACATAATTAGCAACTTGTTTCTATTATCTTACCCTCCCCTCAACCAACAAGTGAAAACAATCTAATTTGAGAAATTCAGCAAAACAGCAATAAGGGAACCTGTCAGAATGGTGATGGCCTCAAATATAAAGCAGATGCATAGCTTTAACACCTTTGACTAAGGAAAATTTCTGAAGTCATAGTATCTGAGAAAACACTGAGACAACAATGGTATAGAAAAACAACCCTAGTATCAGCAACTGATGAACTCAGAAGATAAGAATAACACAAAAATTACTCAAGAGAAACAGCAGCCAAGAGTCGTGATACAAGACAAGTAGGGTGCGGACAGATAAACTGGCAAGCAAAGGTGAAAAAAGTTTGGCCTTGGTGAAGCATTCCTAGCCCAGCTTTGGCTGGGCAGCCGGTAGTATGGCACCCACTATAGTGCAACAGGCAGAAGAGAGGCATATAAAAAAGTCCAGAGTACTGCAGTTGTCAGTTGCTGGTATATTTTATTTTATATGCTCTTTGGTGCAGAGGCATTTTACTGACAGATGAGGACAGTAAGTGGAAGATGTCACTGTTTCTGGCAGACCTTACCTTTACTTTGTTTGTCATGTGACTCTGTGAGAAACTGAGTGATGCGGTCTGAAGGGATAGCAAAAGAAATTCCAGCTGTGACCTTCAAAGTGTTAATCCCAATCACTTCACCATCCTGTTGGGAGACAGCACCCAATTAATTCGCTCCTAAGTGACAGGGTTCATCTCACTGCCGAGCATTTCATGTTAAAAGCTGGTGTAAGACATTGTGGAGTGTTGTAATCATGCACAAAATAAACTACTTACAAGTGAGGATCTGGGCTCTGATTTATAATCCCTTTTGCATTTAACCATGATGGCCAGAGATACTACTTTACAGTTTGTTTATCCAAAGTCCATTCCACCACTCAGCCAAAGATTCCCTTTGCTGACCAGGCAGTGGAGCCACTACTACCACTACAGCCACAATTCACTGGCAAAATCAGTGCTGGTTTAAAGCAAACTACTTTAAAATCAGTTGTGCAGATTAACCAGGTCCCACATTTCCCATGCACCCCAGGTTTCATGGTGTGAACTGCTCTTACCAGATGCTGTTTTCCTCACTGCTGTGTAAAATTTCCTCTGCTTGATGGGGAAATGTATTTCAATGGTGTATGAGCTGAAAACTAACTTACATCATTTTTATTAGCTCTAGGGTATCTGCTTACCATTAGCTGAAATGCCTGGAAGCTGGTATGACCTATGCATCTCTTCAAAAAACTAATTCTCCCACTAAATTCAAACTAGCATTTAAAATAAAAACAAACCAACCCAAGTCACCTGGACTTACCAAATTAACTAGAGGTCCTCCAGAGTTGCCATACTGTAAGAATGACATAAGGGAACAGTAAATTGGTGCTTCACTGTAGGAAATGCAGTTTTCATTTCAAACAATAGTATTTTGTTTCTAAGTAAATGAAAGAGACAAGGTCAATTTCTAGGCAGGACTGAAAGACACAGTATTAATCACAGAAGATTACAGGGAGGTCTTACCCTACCATTTTTTGCCTCTTATGATTAGGTTCTTCAGGCTGTAAGGAGCAGCAACTTACTGCTCCAAATAGAGACCAAGTGTAAGAAAAATTATTCAGAGAATTATAGAATGGTTTGGGCTGGAAGCAACCTTACAGATCATCTAGTTCCAACCCACCTGCCATGGGCAGGGACACTTCTCACTAGACCAGACTGCTCAAGGCCTCATCCAAGCTGGCCCTGAAACCTCCAAGGAGAGGGACCATATCCCTGGGCAATCTGTTCCACTGCCTCACCACTCTCACAGTGAAGAACTTCTTCCTAACATCCAATCTAAAAACCTTCCAACTTAAAACCATAAATAAAAGCCATCAGTTAAAATGTGTATTTCTATTCTTCTAAAGACTGTCAGAACAAGGTTTTGAAATAATTGCTATGTAAGTTGTTTCAGTGAGGTGCATGTGCAGTTCTTAAGTAGTTTTGTTCATCACTTTGGCTTATAACACGGTCATGCTCTCTTATGCTCCACTGGAGAAAACAGCAAATTACATGTTTAATCACAGCATACTGCTATGAGGTAAGAACTACTTAAGGATTGATTTAGCAATAATAGACATGCAACCCTCTCCAGGGAGAGAATGTATCAGCTCTGAGCAGTTCAAAATTGCCTAATACCTAAAGGCCTTCAAAGGAAACATCCAACAGAACTACAGGAAATGAGAGCTGGAGAAGCTTCCTGTCCATCTTCATGTTGGCTCAACAAGTTGGTTTTAGAGTTAGGCCAGAGTTTTCAAGTAGGTCTACTGAACAGCCAAGAGCAGCAACTTCACACACAAAATAAACAAAAGCTAAGTGATACATGACAGCAACATGAGCCATATAAGCTGTTTACACTGAGATAGCACTGGGCAAACTTTACAGACTCTCAGGAGAATAAAACAGGCATTAGAGTTTAAAAAAACTTTGAAGCTCAAGTTTAAAACTGAGATCAGTTTCTTACATTGTATTATTTCAGTGATCAGAGGTTTCAGGCCTGATGTTCACTTCTGACACAAAGGAACTAAGACGATGATTTTTCAGCTTTCCCCAGCCTACCATCTTTCATTCATTTGTCCTCTGCTTGAAGAATGTGTTAATGTAAGAACTTTGGCATATGCAATATAGCTCCATTTAGGAAAGTATGGCCCTGTTTTCTCCTGCTGCATGTTCCTGCTGTCCTAGCATTTCTCCGAAGGCAGCTGCATGCACATTCCTGCAGGAAAGTCTTGGCTGAGCCACAGGAATGCTCTGAATACACCAGCTCTCAAACTCCTCCCATTCTCAGGAGAAAACCAGAGCATTAGCTAAGCGCAAAGCATCTGTGTGCCAGGGACCATCTTCATATTTTGTGGTATAAGACGTCAAAGAAATTCAAATATATTGTAATTTTCCTTACTTCCTCTGCTATCACTATTCCATTTGGTTTAGCCTTGCCTGACACACTTTGCTATCCTTGTCTAAACTTGCTCATTAGCTGCTGAGGGCAGTAAATGCCTAACTATATACAAGGAAGCAGCCTGATCTTGAGGAATGTGTATAGGCGTGAAATCAAGAATCCCATGTTCTAATTCGGTCTCCGCCACCCATTCAGCCTGTGTTTCCAAGTAACCCATTTTCAATAAGTATTCTATTTTCCTTTACAACTGATGAGAGATATTCCAATTAAATGTCTTAAGAGGTTCAGCTCCTGGATCAGATAGACATTTTTTGAAGAAGCTCAGTTTTATGTCATATCTTAGCACAAAAAGTAATTACCCTCTTTTTTTCCTGTATGATTTCTCTCAACAAGTCTGTGCCAATCAACATCTGTGAAGTACTTTGTATGTGTAAAAGGCTAAGCATTCTGACTTGTTATGTCAAATTTGACACTAAGGTCTAGCAAATAAATGCTGAAATTATTTTGCATTCGGCATAGATTTAAGCCATAAAATTCCAGTCCATTTTCTACCTCAGATATGCACACAGTATTCTTTTTAGAATCACGTAAAAGTTATATATGCACCCCAAGATTGTACTTAAGCTCCTTGGATCCCTCACAGATACTCTGAAGGGACATGATTTTCATGTATTTCTGTGTAACATGCAGTGCTAGGACCTGTAACTCCAAAGCATGTCTCAATTTTAATGTTATTTTACATCTAGGCTTTTGGAGCATGCGGTGGGGAAAGGGAAAACCAGAACAACAACAAAAACCAGAGTCCTCTCCTTAAGTTCTTATTTGGGTGTCATCTGATTTAATTGAAGTAGATAGTACCAACTTCACTACTCCATCTGGCTTTAGTGTATGGAGATGAAATAAAATTGGGATCTATTCTACTGCGTGGTATGTTGACTTGGCTGGATGCCAGGTGCCCACCTTCCCTCCTTAGAAGGACAGGGCAGGAAGAATGTAAGGTGGAAAAAACATCATAAGATAAAGGTAGTTTAATAAGCAAAGGCCACACACGGAAGCAAAGTAAAACAAAAGATTGATTCTTTGCTTCTCATCAGCAGGTGGTATCTAGCCAATTCCCATGAAGCAGGGCTTCTGTAGTGGTTGTACTAGAAGACAAACATCAAAACAACCAAAGCCCCCTTCCTCCTCCCCCCTCTTAGCTTTTATTGCCAAGCAGATGGCGTGTGGGATGGAATATCCTTTTGGTCTGTTTTGGTCACGTGTCCTGGCTGTGTCCTCTCCCAGGATCTTGCCCACCTCCAGCCTCCTGGTGGGGGGGGCATGCTGGAGAGACAGCCTTGGTGCCATGGCAGCACTGCTCAGCAGCAGCCAGAACACCGGTGGGACACCAACACCTTGCTGGCTACTGATCCACAGCACAGCACCATGAGCACTGCTGTGGGGAAAGCCAACTCCAACTCTGCCCCGCTACACACATCTTGATTGGTCAGATCAGCAAACAATTCGAGGAAAAAAAAATGTGTTAATGTACTGCTTGTCTATACAGCCATGTGCTACTGCACGTGATCTACAAAAGGAAAAGTGTCTGCCATATGTAACATCTTCATAAACAACCTTAGAGGGCAGTATTTAACATACTGTTCACAACACTAATGTCTGAATGCAACCTGCATACGCTGCACAGCCTTTTATAAAAAGAAGAACCTATCACTGTTTCTGAACAAATCTGCTTTTATTTGGTGGATCAATCTTTCAGAGAACACATATTCCTGCTGAATAGATAGGAATTTCAGGACTGTGAAGCTCTGCTCCTCATGTTCTATTACTTACATTGATAATAGCATCTGTCTGAATGTAATCCATATCAGAGTCCCGCAGGCCAAGTTCTTTGCCATCTCGCTGAGCAGTGCTGACAATTCCTGTTGTCACAGTGTTCTGTAAGGCAAATGGGCTTCCAATCGCCACCACAAATTCTCCTGGCCTCAGGTCAGCAGAGTGTCCCAGTAACAATACTGGCAGTTTTTTCTTAAATAAACACAGAAAGAAAAAAATAAGCATTAATTTATATGTGAAAATAACCTGACTGGAAAAATGCAGAACTAGTAAATTAGGAACATACACTTTCCATTGTATTAATGAAAGAGCCACTATCACATACCATAAACTTACATCAGGTAAAACCTGTATACTACAGTGCAACTTCCTTAAACTGTCTTCAGAAACAAATTGCAAGAAGCATACCTTCAAACTTCATCCAGAAAAAAAAAAGCCAGAAAGATTCTGAATCAGACTTTTCCATTTTCCACCTGATTGCTCCCTACTCCTCCTACAAATAGTGTACAAACCAGTTATTGACCATAGCCTGCCACTCTGTAGCACCCTGCAGTACCTGTACTGACACAAAGCTAGAAGGATTAGCAAAAATAGCTTGGTTCTTCAGGTACAGATAGAAGTATCTGGACACAAATTAAGTGAGCTGCATTTTTTTCCTTCTTCTTTTTGAGGAGTTCTAGCAGAGAATACAAAGTAATTTAATTCTTTGATGTGAAAATTTCCAGATCTACAGAAACCATTCAGTACATTGTTTTCCCTGGATATATTTCCAAGGAATCCTTAAACATATTCCAGCCAATCACTCTGTGCTAAACGAAACTGAAACAGGATTCCCAAATTCACTCATTCATCTGTTTACACCACTCACCTTAGGGTGAATCTTTATTGTTGCAATGTCAGATTTCTTGTCAATGTCTTTGATGGTTGCTTCATAGGTATCTCCATTCTGCAGCTGCACTTTCAATTGTTGTCTCCCTGATATAGCATTGGTGCTTGACACCACATGGGCATTGGTCACAATTAAACCAGAATCTGACATAATAAACCCAGAACCACTGGAAAGAGGGACATTTCGACCAAAGAGAGGGTGCCTGTAAAAAAGCAAGTAATTATAAGTAATAAGGGAAGCGTAACTTAGAGCACATTACATTAGAAATCATTTACCACCTTTCACCCTGAGAAATAACAAAGCATTCGATAATCAATATTAAAACCATTACAAAAATTAAATTAAAAAAAAAAGGACAAGCAAAATTTCATGAAAATTGTGATTGCTTTCAGTCAGTCAGGCAGATAGGAACCAAGGTTTTCAGACAACCAGAAGAGTCCTTTTCCTTTGGTTCCCAATTATAGGCTTGCTTGCAAAAAGGCGAGATGTCAAAAAGGGAAGAAGAAGCCCACCCAATCCCACCAATTGCTGCTTCTATATGGGAAAAAATGTCAAGAGGAAATAGTAGAGCTGACAAATTGATTGATCCTCTAACGTGGAAAAGGGAATACAGAAGGAAGCTTGCAGCTGGACAGAGGAGTAAAGGAAGAGGAGACATCTCAGGAAATCATGAGGTCCATGTGTAGACTGGCAGTAAAAAGGATGTTTGGCAACTGAAATGACTGGGAACACAAAAGAAAAATGAAAACATGAACAATGGGTAAAGCTTGGTGGGAAATTACATTTGCTGTGATACAGTTAAAAGATCTTATCAACTGTTTAAAGTATTATGACTTCTGTATGAACAATTGCTTATAAAGTCCTTAGATTTATTAGGAAACCAGAGAGTGCTTTGGGCAGTAGAAGATGAGAAAAGGTCCACAAATTCTTTTTTTCTTGTAAATTGTAGTCCTTATTAGGAAATTATTTGAAACTTGTGGACTACTCAGCAGCAAAGAATTGGAACCAATCCCAGATAAAAGATATTATCATAATTAGCGCCTAGCAAGCTGATGGACAATTATTTAGTTATAGAAAAAACAATCTTAACTACATATGGAAAGATCATAAACATCTTGAACTGTAACATTCTCTCAAAAGACCAGTCACCATGTTCATAAAGCTGTGTTTTGGAAAACACGCAAAATTAAGATAATCTTGTTAATAAAGCAAATAAAAAATTCTCAAAGTAACTCTTAAGCCTGTGACAAATTAAGAGTATCCCGAGCAGAAAGGTATTCAGGTAATGGAGAGCCTATAGTATATGCATTAATTCATTCTGACAGCAGGTTGGTTGAGCAGTCAATGTTAAACCTGCTTCACAGGTTCATTTGAACACTCAATGTTCAACTTGTCTCGTCAACACCAGCTTCCGTACACTGAATAGTGGCATGTTTTGGTCTGCAAACTTAGTATATTTTTTTTTATATCAGAAATAATTTCTGTGTTTAGATAGGTTAGACCTGGTCAACATCCTATCTTTAATGTTCTTCTTGCCAAAATAAAATCAAATACCACTGAAAGTGGAATAAGCAACAAGGAGCTGTATTTTTCCAGATTACCTTCTGAAGTTATTTTTTTAAACTGAGGTAACAAACATGATCTATGAAGCAAACGTTTTTAGCGAAGGCTGAAGAGACCTCCAAAGATGACAAACTTATTTTACGGCAGACAATATATATTGAAAAATATTATAAAGTCTCTAAGCCAAATAAAATAAATTTACTAAACTGTAACAAAACACACAAGCAGGTGGTTATCTGGATAAATCAGTCTCCTGTAACATTTCAGAATACTCTGTGAACTTACAGAATTCAAAATGAAAGTTACTAAACTTTGTGAGTAGTAATCTTTGTGGATCTTTGTTAAACAATGTAGTTAAAACACAAAGAATTGAAATTGTTACCTGAGGAAAAGTTCAATGTGCACAACTGCAGGTGCAATTTTTTCCACCACATCTGCAATAAAGTTGAATTTGTATCTTGGGCTGCTGGACTGTAGGTGACCTATACTAGCAGAAAGAATTGGATATGTTAATAAGACAATACCCTATTAATCAAGTAGGTGAGATAAATATGCTTTGAGTCGGTCTGTTTCTCCTACACAGATTGGAAAAGGCAATCAAAGTCATTAAGACTGTTCAAATACTAGCCAGCATTTTGCTTGATCCTGAGAAAATTAAAGTTTGACATCACTTGTTTTTTAAGTTCTTTGACTTTCCTGGAACTCTACAAGCCTTGCACAGGGTTATAGGGTAATCCAGGACCTCAGCAGGTCTCTACTCCTGTGGGTTGGCTAAAAAGGCAGACAAGGTTGCTCAAAGGCTCTGTCTGGTTGGGACATGCAAATCCCCAAGGATAGAGACTGCAGAAAATCTCTGGGAAACTTGTCCCACTGCTTCACTGTCTTTCATAACACAGACGTTGTGAACAAAACCTAGAGGTTATAGACTTAACCTCTCTTGTGGAGAATCATGCTCATTGTCTCATCTTCCCACAATGCTGTTAGGTTCTCCTGCAGTTCCCTCTTCTCCAGTCTGAATAAGCCCAGTTGCCTCAGCTTCTTCTCACAGGACATATAAACAGACCCCCGCCCCCCAACCACCCTCATGACCCTCTTCTGAACTCACTCCACATTCTCAATGCCTTTCTTGTATCAATAGATACAAAACGGGATGGAGTTTTCTAGATGTGGTGTAACAAGTGCCAACACAGCTGCAGCATTGGGGAAACGCATTTAGAACCCAAGTTAGGATGTTTTAAGTAGATGCATTATAAGCCTACTGTAAGTGATAACCTTTGTACCTAAAATGTTTCTGAAAATCACTTTTAAGCCATCACAAGCCACTGGGTATAGCAACAGATTACTAAATACTGAATATTCTGATACAAGCCAGTGCAGTTCTACATTAAACAGCACTATATACAGTGTTTATGAATACTGAACATAATTCTGTGGAGAGATCTTTCAAGAGAGGGGGCAAAGCTCACAGCCTAGCTTCTAATATCACAAAATTAAAAAGTAATAATACTGCTTGTGCTAGAATGTCATACTTATCTGCAATCCCTAATACACAGGGACATATCACCACATACGTTCAACACATGCTCAGGAACATAACACCACGCTCAAACTTCAATCTTTAATGTTCATAGCCTGATTATTTTAAATTAACTGTGAGATTTAGGGAAGAGAGTAAATGTCTAGTAATCAGATACAGCAATAAGATTTTTGGCTTTTTTTCAAATCTGGGGCAGCAGCACACTGTTTATCCCACAAGATACAATTCTTTCTGCCATTTAGCATGAGGAAGAGGCTCTAATTTCTACCTTCTAATCAATATCAACTCTTCAGAAGTGAAGCTTTATGCCATCATTATTTGTTCTAAACTCATGCCTAAGGATGAACTTCACAGTAGCTCTTGCACACCAAGTCAACACCTGGTCTTAAGGGTTCTAGATTTGCCTATTTCTAGATCACACAACATAGCAATGAGTCCAGATACATTTTCTTTTGCAAGCATATACATTGCTTTCATCATCTGCCCTTTAACCAAGTCTTTAAAAGGAAAGCAGGTAGGGGAAAATCACACAATAAGGAAAGACGCATAGAAAAGAGAGGGAACTTCAAGACAGAAGAGTTCTCATGTATTTTAAGATCTGTGTAGGTCTTAATTCAAATATAATTTTCATCAATCCCTATCTACACGTTTCCTGACTACTAGACCACTAAACCTTGAAACTTGAAAACTACTTGGGATGAATATAAAGATGACAGTGCAATACAGTTTAACCTATTTACAAAAGAAATGTCTCACTAATCTATTTTGTTCTTTGAATCAATTAATAAGATTATGAGTGACAGAGAACTAGTTGTTATTGCTCCTATAGTCTCTCAGAAAGCTTTTGCAATGAAGTGTTAAAGGACCTGCAAAGTCAGAAAGTGAGAGCAAACGTCCTAAAAACTTAGGGAATGGACCAAACACTGGCACCAAGGAAGAAAGGATTGATGAAACCAGATTGAGACAATTAGGCATTTCTCCATAGAAGTCTGTGAGTTCTTCTTCTGTTACTGGACATGGTATTTACTTCTGAGGGGAAAGAAACCATGCTTTCATTTAGCAAGCTGAATTTATATGATACGGTATAAACAGAAGGCCCAACTTGGCAGGACTATATTTGGTGTATTATTTCTATGTACATTCTCACTGTATGCATGCTGAAAAATCCCTCTACCCAATTAAATATGCTTGTTTCAGTACTTAGCTTAAAAAGGATGCTGCAAACAGCAATCACAAAAGGTAGTCAAATGTAAGCACCATACAGTGTTATTTATTTTTCTTACTGGGCCGACTTAAGATTTACCTTACCTTCAGATTACAAGCAGCTTCCCTGATTATGCAGTACATCTTTTGAAGTCTACTAACATGACTGTGAATCCTTGCACACACAGCAGTGTTCGCTGGTGGGATATAGCGTTACCATCACATTCATCCTAATAGAAATGACTATGCATCTATGAAAGACCGTTCTCTAGACCCTCAGCTGATGAACTAGCATAGAATTGGAAAAAATATCATGGTGAATGCAGGCTTTCAGTTAGTGTAAAACTGCATAGGTCTGTCTATGTGAGTCAGGGCAACTAAATCTCTTTGCATCTGCTGAGTGCCGAACTGTTCTGTCCATGCCAAACTGTCACAGCACTGCATGTGGGCAAAAGCAGAGGACACCTGCCAAAGAACTCACTAGCCTCCAGGGAAACATCATCGGTGGCAGCAGTTTCCCAGGTAAGATTTCAGGTATGCAGCGAGAAAACATATGAAAGAGGTAGTGGGTGAATGTAAACATGGCAAGAGTGGAAGACAATAAAATGTGGCAATAAGAGAAAAGATTGTAAAACTGAAGCAAAGCTTGTCTTCTTTCTATACCATAGTGAAAGCATTTCTCAGGCTGAGCTGCTCTGCTGGTGTCAGAAGACAAGAATATCCAACCTGAAGGTGAATAAAAAAAAAAAAAAAACAAACAAAAACACCAAACTAAAATGAAAGGAGAATCAAGATTAATGGGCATGCAAAATTTGTAAGAAACATGTAGCTGAAGATCCACTGGCCTGATTAGACACAAGCTTTCCTAACAAGTGGAGACTAAACACTAGTGAAAACTGACTTAAAAAGTTGAAATGCCTTCATACAAATTCATCTTTCTTGTATAACTGTCTGCAAGCTGGGAGTGTTAAGACTAGGATTTACTCTCACACATACAACCCTATTTAAGGAAATTGACATGGTAGTTACTATTAATAAAATTTCAGTGCATAATTATTGAACTATTGGTTTTTATCACAAGTTTTCAAAGTTTTAAAAGGGAGGAATTGTAGCCTGGGAAACTGAAGAAGGAAGCAACATCTAACGCTGTTGAATTGTGNCCTCTATACTCTGCTATACTGCTGTTTCACGCAGCTCTCAGACCTCTGCTGGACTCTGAATGTAAAAGCTCTGAGTTTACAGCACTGTGTATTTTGACCTATTGACCTACTGAGGTTTGCCACATATTTTTTCAAATGTCTCTCAATAAAAACCAATATTTTCCATATCATTACTGCATGTTCAACATCATCTCATACTAACCAAGGTTAATTTATCTTGGAAAAGAGCCATAATTTAATCCAATTAAATATCTGTTTTATAACCAAGATATCAGAGGTGCTGCAACCAGGTTGTACTTTCATCTGTCTACAAATTTCTTTATCAAAAGAACTAGATTTTCTTGATCCGCTCCACAGCCACAAATCAACCAGATTTTCAGAAGACTTGAACTCCCATCCTATCATTTAAATTAAGTGATTAGATCTTCAGAAACAGTCTGGTTCATCTCACAGAACACTCAAAATCCAAATTTGGATGTAAGTGCATAAGCTGGAGTTAAAGATGTTCAGACAGTTTTATAAAAGTTGGCCTTATGTTTATGGGCAACTTCTACATTGGATTTACATGACTAAAGCTAAGTGCCTGTCAGGTAGACTATCCTTATTATCAACCCAAGACTTTTCCTGCATAGTAGTAACTTACAGGCTTACATTCAATGACGCTGTATTTACTTTTTTGCAGAGACAACAGACCCACTCCAATCTCTTTAACACTGCTATAAATCAGCAACAACTCCAACAGATTTATAGAGTTAAGCTAGTACAAAGAGAACTGAAAAAAAAACCAAAAAATTCAGCAGAAATAAACTGTCATAATCCCACTGAGGACAATAAAGCCAGCAGAGGACTGAGAGTTTCTGAATATCTGCCAGCTTACTCCCTGTACTATTAAATCAACTCACATTCAGTGCTTTCTTGAAGACAATACATTGTATAAAAATCCACAACTTTATAATCATTAAGAATTTGTGAGCCTGGAAAACTCATTCTTTCAATGCTGTTCCCCCATTGCCCTTTTAAAAACAGCTTCAGAGAAGATCTGTGTGTTCAGCAAAATTATTATGTCTAAGGGAAGACTGCAACCTGGCAGATCTGATCACCAGGGATAAACACTGTCCCTACTGTGCTTTCATGGAAAGAAATGAAAGACAAATAAAAGATTATAATGTCTCTGCTTAAAAAACAGAAACATCTGCTGGAAACATAGGTTCATGGGCAGCTTTTCTGATGAATTCAGCATTAAGATCAAGCTGCATAGCTGTGCACTGACCATAAAGCCTTGGTGAGTTTAATGCCACATTATGGTTCAGGCAACTTGTTTATACAATGGATGTCTACCATGCACAGATGAAAACTATTTGGTGAACCAACACCAAAGTGGCTTTCTTACGCAGTGCAGCAACCACAACAGCCAGACAGACTGGTACAAGCCTTTCAGCACAGACACTGCACTGTCTTGCTGACTTCAGATGCTATTCTCCCTTCCCAAGAGATTATCATTTAGAAGATGAAAGGAGAACATCTCCTTCCTGTTAGCTATCCTATACAAAGCAGTGAGGTAATACAATCTGAATATTTACCACCATACAGTATTCATCCTCACCTGCAGCAGTGCAAACTCAGACATACGAAAAACAATCAGTAAGGGAATGTGACTATAGATTGCATTTCTAACCAATACCTTTCAGTGCATTTCCCTACGTACTGCTGGTGGCAGCTGTAAGGCTTTGATGATAACACTACTAGTAGGAGACTTCAGTATCTCTTACTGGGATAATCTCTCAGAAACGCAAGTAATAATAGCTGATTTGTTCCTCTGTATCTTCAAGGTTATGTACAGGCACACTCCAGACACCCCATGTAGAACTGTGTGCAATGACTCTACTCATGCATTAACCACATTTCAAACATTTATTTTAGGTTACTGAACCTTTAGGCTGGTATCTTGAAAAACAGATTTGACTGACATGGGAGAGGCTTTACTTCACAACCAGCTTCTGAGGGCAACCACTTTGTGCAGAAGACAGACATCCTCAGGCAGAACCCTCAGAAAAAAAAAAAGGATTTTGCTCCTACACCCTAGGTGAGAAAATAAAAACTTTCAATATCTGTACTGTCTTCACAGAAGCCATCAGCAAAGTAACGCTGCAGGGAATTACTACTGTATGTACTACGTTTTACTGGGAGATCATCAACAGCCCTTTGTGCAAGAAAGTGACATAAATTATCCACAGGCCGCAACTGACATTCTGAATATTCTGATTAAGGAATGCAACACTTTAATAGATTGATATGTGGCACTGTTAAAACTTAAATTTGAATTTGCTGCAGTGAGAAACAGGGCTCTATAGAAACAGGTCTTTGATTACCGAGACTGCCTTCCATATATGTTTATGCCATTACTTAAACAGTAGCCTGTAGTAATAGCTTATCTTTCTCACTGTAGGTGACGGAAGGAAAAAGCTAGCAGGTTTAGAAAATTCCTAAATATTAAGGTATCTAGCATTGCAGAGGGAAAAAAATATTTGTTGCATATAGTTTAAATTTGCCTAGGAATTTTGCAGACTGTTTCTATTCGCATCACAGAGAAGCTCATGGCTCTGCTCAGATGCATAAGGCTAGCTGCATGAGTGACAGTTTTCATTGGGCTAAGTGTATTGCAGAACATCAACAACACAGTTCCTCTATCTCCATGGAGTACACACTCCCTTTAGCATACTGTAATTAAATCTTGCCATTTGGCATAGTGCTCTTCAAGATAATCCAGGCCTTCAACAAGAAAAAAAAAATTTAAATTCTGTCAATTTTGGAATTATCACTCAATCATCCTGGGCACTTCTTTCCTCCCTTCCTTTCTACATCTTTTTCATGCATGCTTGTTCACCAGACTTCTGACACTAGGAAATCACAGCTAAGTTTTTTCAGTCTATCATGGTTCATCAGAGCCAAAATCTAACTTAGCATCAGCATAAGCAGCTGGAATTGGATAGGAGCAGATATTTTAAAAGCTGCTACTCAGGGTCACCGCATGTTCTGAAAATGGCCTAGGTCACACTATGTAAGGCTACTGTTATCTGAGATTGTTTTACTATATGTATGGTTATGTAAAACTGGATTTACTTCATAACTAGCTTAGCCCTTCAAGCTCTGAGTCATCTGAGGCCAGATTTCTCTCAAGAACAGGGAAAAGAGAGAAACTCAACAGTAATTTTAAACTGTCAACTTTATTCTAAACCTCTCATTACAGCCATTGCATGTTATTGTTTAAAAAAAATTTAAAAAAATACCATAATTGAGTTCTATTCCTGGCTCAACCACCAACTCAGTCTGACCTTGGGCAAGACACTCGGTTTCTTTGAGCTTCAGTTTGTGCAGCTGTAGAATTGAATAAAAAAATTAAAACTTTACAGAGAACCAGATGCTTCATCTAAGCTGAGGTTTTCTGGGATAAAAAATAAAGCCAAAATAAAGTGAACACTAAAATAGTTGCTTAAAAAAACATTACCTCTACCTCATGGCTCCAAATTCCTAAGCCTATTAAGAGTTGATTCAGGAGGATTCCTTAAAGAAAATGTCATATATTCTTAGTAAGTTCTTAGATAGAGTCTAGCTCACTCATTGAATAGGCAAACAGCAATTTATAACTACAAAATACTGGAGAGACTGATCGCTGAAGCTCCAGTTTGGCATCTGGACCAATTCTTGGCTCTGACAAGATACTTCTAAAGGAACTCCAGGAACATAACTCCCTCCTCCCTCTGTGCACGAGAGTTTACCTTCTCTCAAAAGCAGGATATATAAAAGGTCCCTTATTCACAGAAAGTTCACAACAGCAGGCCTTATCCCTCTGGCACCTCCCAATAATTTTGGCAAGTTTTCTATCTATGAATAAACAGGAGAGTTAGTAGTGTTTCACCTGACATTCTGTGTTTCTGTGACATACTGCAAACACTAATGCATGATTTAATTAAAATACATTATGCATATGATTTTTCTTTCCAGGAACACTATGAGAAAGATGTCAGAAGCAAAGCCTTAAAAGAACATATCAGCAAGTATGTGAAAAGATGTTAGCATCATCACCGTGTCCATAAAGTGATCCACTTTACTACTACTAAAAAAAGATAACCAACTGAAGTGATTATCCAACTTTCTTAAGTTAAATCTTCAAGCCTGAGGTTGCCACAGCATATCACTGTATCTTAACAAAAGCCTCAGTTAGTGAAAACAGAAGACCATTTGATATCCTAAGTGCCAATATTTATAAACTGTAAAGGCGGTTTGCTGGCATTTTCTTCTCACTTTAGATGCCAAGATAACAAAACATTTTGTGAAAAGAAAACAGAACAGGCAAAATACTATGTTTGAGGTTGTTTGCCCTGTTTGAGCTACGCGGCTTTAAGAGGAGTTTTATGGCTATAGATGCTTGTCAGGTGAATCCAGATAAACTCCCACACCCCACCAGGGAAGACCCCAGAGCACAAACATTCTCCACAGCCCACTCAGCTTGTGTGGGCAGTGGTGCAATGGATCTGCAGCACAACCTGCATGGGCGATTTGTGCAGTCTGTGCCGACATCAAGAAACAAATGTTGTGTTGGCAGGATGAGAGCATGCTTGTACTGCCTTGCGAGCACAACCTGCCTTGACAAGGGGTGACGGCTGAGGACGCACTGCTGCCCTGCCCTAACGGCTAGACACCTGACACCAAGGTCACTTCCATGCTGTCAGGCGCATTTGCCTCCTGCTCATGGGAGTGCAGTGGCAGCAACGTGTGTAACACCGAGCTGTCCACAGACATGCTGCTGATGGGTAACTTTCCCAAACTGCTGCTGAGGCCTCGAGCCTGTGCTGAGTACCGAAACTTTTGATGTTCAGAAAGGACCTGACACTCCTGCCCTACACCGCAGCAACTGCTGGCAGTGAGGCAAGGTGCTTTGACTTCGCATTCTCTTACGGCCACCCAGACTTCCCAGATGACTGAAAAATCGTGATTTTTCTTAGCCTGGAAACCCACCCACCAGCCCACTGTCCACCCGCCAGCCTCTGCCCCACAGACAGGCCCCGTCATGCTCCTACCCGATTCACAGGCTCCCTTCTGGACCTGGGCGATGGCGGGCAGCCCGTGCTGAAGCGCCTTGCGGCTCACCGCCTTCAGCTGGCAGATGTTGTCGTAGGTCCTGCCGTCGCTGCCGCACACTTGGGAGCTGAGCTTGCACTGGCAGACCCCCTTGGCGAAGCGCTTGCCCATGGGGTAGCGGCAGTCGAGGCTGTCCCCGCAGGGCGGGTCCTCCTTGCGTCCGCAGGAGTCCCCCTCGCCCGCGGCGCAGATGAGGCAGCAGTTGCAGCGGTCGGGGACGTAGCCGCTAGGGCAGCTAGGGCTGGGGCACTTTGAGACATCGCAGCGGGTCGGGCACTTGGCTCGGGCAGCCGAGAGCTCTGCGGCGCCTGGGCTGCAGCCGAGGGACAGCAGGAGCAACGGGCTCAGCAGCGACACCCGCATCCTCGGTGGGCTGCTGGCGAGGATAGCGGCGAAGGGGTGCGAGCCCGCCTGGCCCGAGGGGAGGCAGTAGAGGAGGAGGAGGAAGATGCAATCGCAGCTCAGCGAGGGAAGGGAAGTCGGGCTTTATGCACACACGGATAGGAGAGTGTCTTCTGCCCCGAGAAAGGCTTCTGGAGGCGGAGCGGGAAAGAGCAGCAGAGGAAAGGAAGGACGGATGGAAGGAGGAGTGTAGAGCCGCAGAGCCAGGGCCAACTCAGTCCGTCGGAGACGCGGCAGCTCTGCTGCTCCCCAGCACTAGCTCGTAGGGCTGAGGCGCCAAGCCATGGCCAGGCTGCCGCGCAAGGTTAGCGCCGTGCCCAGGCGGCCGCTGAAGCAGTGAGAACTGCGCCAAGCGCCGCGACGGGGTTATATGTGGGACGTGCTCGGGGCCGCCGCCGCCTCCAGCAGCAGCCGCGGGAGTTCCGCGTCTGCGACGACGACTAGGCCCCACCCCGGCCGGGGAGGGACGGCTCCCCGCGGGCGGGCCGCCGGGACGGAGGAGGGCCTGGCTGAAGGGGAGCCCTCGGGCGGGTCGGGCTGGACAGGCTCTCTACGGGCGGGCAGAGCGGGGAGGGTCCGTTCCCCTCAGCCGCAGGGCGGTACCGCTCATGTGCCTACACCGAGCGTGAGAGGCAGAGGGTGAGCCTGCTGGCCATTCCCGCCACGCCAGCAGCCTTGAGCGGGCGAGGTGGGCCGTTAAATACGGACGTGTAAGAGAATTCATGTGAAGAGGAACGTTGTGAGTGCAGGGGCTACAAAGCTGCCCGCCATTTTGCTTTCCCTCTTGCTTATCTTTAACGTTGTCAGTGTTAATAAGGACATTTGTCACCAATGCCAGAGACTAATTGGGGTTGGGCCCCTTAGAGATATTAAACACAATGATACTGTGAAATATGTCCCTTTTTGCAGGCAATGAAGCCAAACTATATGAGCTGAACGTGCCCTTGGTAGCCACTCACTCATACATGGCATCACAACTTTATGAGACATTTTTCCAGCAGCCAAAGGGGATCCACTGAGGTCCCAAACATCACTTACTTCAACAAAAGATGTGGTAAGTTCTATATAATAATGAAGATTGCCAGGGTCCTAATTCCTGAGGGTGTTTTGTTTGTGGGGGTTTTAGCTATTTTTATTCACAAAGTATGCAGTAACAGGTGGAAAAGAGCATCTGTCCAGCTCTGTTAACTAGTCACCCGTGGTCTTCATAACATGCAGAGTAAGCCTTGCTTGTATGGGCCGTCCTTGTCAACAAAACACACTTGCTCTGAGATAGCAACTATTCATAACTTTAAATTCTATTAATCTAGACAGGGTTTGGGCTGGCTTCCAGGAAAGTTAAACTGATACAAGGAGAAAAAACTCTGACATAGTTTACCCAGAGACTATACCAAACTTGAGAAGTCTTACTTGCTGCATATGACACTGACAACCTTGACTTCTGCCTGGGTGACATCTTGTCACTTTTTTTGAAAAGTAAGGTTTACTAAAATTTGTAGAGTAGTATGTAATACATGAAAAATGTCTATGTTTTAATAGAAACTTGCTCTTTAAGGAAACAGGAGACTAATAAAAATGAAAAGTGTTAGGTCTGAAACATGGGTCAGAAAGAAACAAGAGCTCTATGTGTATGTAACATGAATATTTTCATTATTTATGATGACCTTCGTTACAAGGGAGAGGTTGGGGAAAATGTTTCAAATTACAAATAGCAGTCTGGGAGTTACTGCTGAGACTATGAAATCTTTCATAGCTGTACTGGTGTTCCTATTAGACATGTCTTTCTGTAGTCACACTTGAAGAGTTCAAACAGGTTATAGGAAAACAGGACAAACATGGACAGGTAAATAGAGCAACCTTGACTGAAGAGTTTGCAGTCTAGGACAAATGTAAGAAGTTTCACACAATCTTTCATAGTTGGCTTATCAGTCTGGATCTCATTAAGATGAAAAGAAAAATCTGAAAGGTATTTTCTGTTTCTGTTGTCTCAGCCAAAATAAATCAGAAGACATGATTTCTGTCAGCTAAGTGTATATATAGTATTGCCACAGCTAGCGCTGGGTATTAACTACATTCTGAGGGGTTCAGATCAGGGCCCTGTTTATTACAGGAGTTAAGAACTATAAGGGATACCTCAGTCTCTACAACCACTTTTTTTTTTTTTTTTTTTGTTTCAAAATACATTATTCCAGAAAAGGAGAGAGATGCAAAGAGTAAGGCTAGGAAACAAAGTCACACCAAGTATTGGGTGTTCCTCTTTGGCATAGTGAGTAAGAGGTTTTATGTCTCAGTGCTACTTGTTAAACACCTTTCAGTAGAATTTGAATTAATTCAAAAGTCAAATGTGGCACTAAAAGCTATTTAAACAATAACTCATGCAGTAATAGTTCTCCATCACTTGGAAAAATGACCGTTTTGTGAGTTCTGAGTTCCTCTGTCTGGTGGAAATGATGCTTACTGCATTGCTGGCAGAGAGGTGCCTCAAGACACCTCCAGAGCAATGCAGGAAATGTTACTGGTGACTCAGTGTGTGTCTGTTTTCTCTCTTGAGGGCTAAATTGTGATTTTATGCAAATCCTAAAGGACAGAGAAGCATGTAGTTGCCATGCCTTTGAAAGATTATCAGGAGTTCCCTCTAAAACTCAGCTACTGCATTGTAAACCCTCTTCTTCCCTTTCTCACAAGAGGATACAAGTCCTTGTTGGCTTTTTATGAAGTGTCCTGTTCTGCCTGTTTGCATCTCCTGGTGTGCATGCAGGCAAGGTTTATGGTCCCTGGCTGCTACTACTTCTGCCTTGCTGCATATGTGTTGTTGGAGGTGTGGATGCATGCTGGTCTCTTCTGCACTGTGTAGCACATAACATAGTCATAGAATCATAGAATTATTAGGGTTGGAAAGGACACCCAGAGGTCATCTAGTCCAACTCCCCTGCAAGAAGCAGGGACACCCCCAACTAGATCAGGTTGCTCAGGGCCTCATCCAACCTGGCCTTGAACGTCTCCAGGGATGGGGCATCCACCACCTCCCTGGGCAACCTGTTCCAGTGCTCCACCACTCTTACAGTAAAGAACTTTTTTTTAATATCCAATCTAAATCTACTTCCCTCTATTTTAAAACCATTACCCCTTGTCCTGTCACAATAGGCCCTACCAAACAGCCTCTCTCCATCTTTCTTGTAGGCCCCCTTGAGGTACTGGAAGACCGCTATAAGGTCTCTCTGCAGCCTCCTCTTCTCCAGGCTGAACAACTCCAACTCTCTCAGCCTGTCCTCGTAGGAAAGGTGCTCCAACCCCTTTATCATCTTTGTGGCCCTCCTCTGGACCCTCTCCAACTGGTCCATGTCCTTCTTATGTTGGGGGTTCCAGAACTGGACACAGTACTCCAGGTGAGGTCTCACGAGGGCAGAGTAGAGGGGGAGAATCACCTCCCTCGACCTGCTGGCCACGCTTCTTTTGATGCAGCCCAGGATGCGGTTGGCCTTCTGGGCTGCAAGAGCACATTGTCGGCTCATGTTGAGTCTCTCGTCCACCAGTACTCCCAAGTCCTTCTCCTCAGGGCTGCTCTGGAACCACTCTCCGCCCAGTCTGTAGTTGTGCCTGGGATTGCCCCAACCCAGATGCAGGACCTTGCACTTGGCCTGGTTGAACCTCATGAGGTTGGCACGGGCCCACCTCTCCAGCCTGTCAAGGTCCCTCTGGATGGCATCCCTCCCCTCCAGCGTGTCGACAGCACCACACAGTTTGGTGTCGTCGGCGAACTTGCTGAGGGTGCACTCCATCCCACTGTCCATGTCACCAACAAAGATGTTGAATAGGGCTGGGCCCAACACAGACCCCTGAGGGACGCCACTTGTGACCAGTCTCCATTTGGACACTGAGCCATTGACCACCACTCTCTGAGTGCAGCCATTCAGCCAGTTCCTTATCCACCGAGTGGTCCATCCGTCAAACCCACGCCTCTAGTTTAGAGAGAAGAATGTCGTGCGGGACAGTCACAACATACTAGTAGATTAGCACATGACCCTACAAGAATTAGTAGTGAAGTGATGCCTTAGTGCTGCACTGGGGGTCTGTATGCTTCTAGTAAAGGAAGTGACATGTGGATGATGTCTACAACTAAATTTGTGGCCACAGAACCATTAAATTGCATACTTAATTGCTTGAGTATAAGGATATGTTCCACTCTGTCTCCTCCCAGCACTAACTAGATCATTATGTATCAGCTGATTTAAATCTCTATGTCTCTCCATTTTAATCAGAAAGTAACAATGTAGCTCACACACTGTCCTAAATCCTATTACTCTAATTCATCTCTGTGTATTCCAAAGTCTTATAAATTTATATTGGAGTGTATTTATTTGGAGTCTATATAATTGATGTTTCTTGTTATTGTTTCCTTAATATGGATAAAGTTCAGAAACATTCACTTATGTTACAACCTCACCACACAAATTGTGTAAGTTAGAAGATCACTCTGACCTCTCCTTAGAGGTCTCTAAATTAAGAGCACATGTTTAATATTCATCCTCGGTTCCTTGTAGGAGTATTTCGAAAAGAAATCCAAAGCACACTTTAAAATGGAGTAATAAGCACTGTTTATTTATCAGATTGTCTGCATCTCATTTCCTGAACTAAACAGCTAAAGTCTGTTTGCACTTCTGACGTTGCAAGTCTCACAAGATGATCCAAGAGAACATCTGTCAGTTTGTTTTCAGGACTGGGCATTGCAGAAGAAAAGAAGGGGTGGAGGAAGAAATTAGACTTTCACAAACATATCAGTTCGAACAAAGCAAGAACTTTCTTGGCTGCCTTCATAAGCCAGGCAAGGTCTGCCTTAGAAATATACTTTTAAGGACAATTTCTTTCTCTTTTTCTCTGTCCCCTAACAGTAGCTGAAAGTCAGGGGTCATTTTTCTTCTCTGTGTTCTGCCCAAACTGTTGCCAACAAATAATTTTAGGAAGCATGAATGAGTCAAAAAATGGGTTCAAGAAATACTCTCGAAGTACACCAAAAGAAAATTAAGGAATCAAGAGCTTGCTCTCTAGCATGAGGCACAGCTACTCTGAACTCTTTGCATTTGGTGTGAGAGAAAAAAGGTAGGCTTTTGGCACAGACAGGATGATTTGAAGGAAATGCCACAGCCTGCTCTGTTCTTCACTCTGTTTCTAGCCAAAAGAACAGTTTGTGTTGGTATGTTTAAGGGGAGGAAATTCAGACCATTAATAACAGAACTGGCCTAGAAATCATATGCTTTAAATTCTGTCAGTCTTAACAGTCATTTTTCTAGCTGAGAACAGCAACCGTAACTCAAACTTTAACATTAAATATAGGGTGGTAAAAACTTAAGTGTATATTTGAGCAGGTGTTTGGGAACAACAACAACAAAAAAGGGTCTATTTTTTATTAGAGAATACTGATTCCTGAGAAAGAAAGGTATCCAGAAGAACAAAGCGTCACAACTTATATTTAGAAGAGCTGTTGGATGTGGGTGTGTGTAAGGAGACTAGTAGATATAGTCAGAACATGTGTTTGAAGAGGGAATAAGGGAGAATGAAAGAGGGAAATAAAAGGCTGCTTTGTTCTTTCCTTCCATGACATCCACCAACCAAAATACTAGTAATTTTTTTCCCAGATGTAGAAGACTCAGATTCAATTTGCTGATCATTCTGGTCAGGAGCAGGGACTTAGCTTTGATGTTTTGGTTTTGCAGCTAAATATTCTAATTACTCTGGAAGAATCAATTTTCTTATATAGCATTAGAAGCCTTAGTTTTATGCAGAAGCTGATTTCCTCCTTGTCAGCCCACGCTCCTCTAGGACCTTCCAGGTCATTCCATTAACAGGGAACAAACACTGTGCAAAGGGCTGTTTGTTAAGAGCTGAATCTAGCTGCTGAGAGGGGTTAGGTACAAGGCAAACCTAAGGCCACATCACTGCTCAGCAGGATACCTAAGTTTGTAGTTCTCTAAAAATACTTCTGTACTGTTCCTTAGCTCCTATTTTTCTCCAGAGAGAGAGAGATCCATGATGGCAACTCCTATCAGTTCAGAGGTGGAGATACTATATGAAAGAAAAGGTTCTTCAATTCAAACCACACATTTGTGGGTTCTTCAGGCATGTTGCCAGACCCACACTGCATCTGCTCTGGCTCATAGATTTGTGTGTGTGATTCGAATTTGTGGAACCAACAGTTGCATGGAAATGATGAGTCATAGAAACTCCTTATTCTAATAAGTGACTATAGTGAGTTGGAGGAAAGTGTACAAATGTAAATGGGATTTTGCTTCTTTCTGCTTTGTGCTTAGCTTTTGAACAACTGCCTGTAGTCTCAAATAATTTCACCCCAGCTCATGTGTCCCTGTGAATATGTATATCCTGCAAGATCCTACCACATACAAAAAGGATACAGTGTGTTAAAGAAAGAGAAATTATTTTTAATGGAATTAATTAAAGGGGAAGAGTCACTTTTAGATATTTTCTGCTCAGATGGAATCAATGTTTCACCTTAGGTTGCTCGTAATGAACTGTCAGGAGTGACCTGGAAGTGCAGTTCACAGTAGAGTGAAAATAAAGTCATCTTACAAGCCTCCAGAAAACCATAAAGTAATACTTAACATAAATTATGATTAAGAATGTACCATGTCTGACGAGCCTAATTTAATCTTCAACAGAATAGTAGGAATTGTAGTCTGAGTAAAAGCTGTGGCAGTCATATAAATACATACTGGCATGACTAATTATCTCTGGTAATATTTTTTAAGCAAACAGTGAAATCAAGACTGGGTGAAACTTAATGGCATATAGCTTGTAAATCTTCTGTCAAAAAGTCATCAATCCTTCACAGTCTAACTGAAACTGTGTCAGACATTTCCATAGGAACATATTGTGAGTCCAGCACTGTTTTTCTTATAACTGCAGCTGCCTGCAAGACGAAAGATTAGAAATATTGATATTTTTTCTTTTAATGGAGAAATGTTTCCAGTAAATAAGATACAATTTGTTAAGGACAAGTGCAAAGTACTATACTTTGGCACTAGTAATGAGCAATCCAGTAATGAAACCAGGGAGTGACTGGTTCAATAAAGTTCCGCGTACAAGTTTTCAAGCCTATGAGAGATCATCAGTCTACACATTGAGGAGAAAATAACATACAAAACCACCCAAGCCTCTCCCCATTGTTGAAATACATAGAAGCTAGGCATACTTTACAACCCCCCCAAAAAGAAACCCCACCCTTCATATTTCATCTTCCCTCACTGCTGGTAAGGTCTCAGTTGGAATTTTGTGGCTAGGTTTGCATTTACATCTCAAAAAAACCTGATGTGGATCAGTTGAAGAGAATCTACAAGAGTGTAAGATCACCAGAGGTTTACAAATATGCCTTAAAGCTAAGCTTGGACGATCTGAAATTGTTTAGTCTAAACCAAAAGAAGACAGAAAAGGGACTTGATAAGAGTATTCAAATATGTAAAAGGTTGCTGAAAGAGGGTAACAATGTTCCTGGAAAGGCTGGCAAGATCAGAAAATCTTGCCAAGAGGACTATATGCTGCGAATAGAGGTATGTCAAGTGTATTATTGTAACATCTATTTAGCAAGTAAGAAAAACCTTCTCGTAAATTAATTACTCTTTAAATGTGCAAATTCTGTGTATTAATCCAGCTTGTTCCCTTTTTAATATCATTACTGATTTCAATAGGTATTCAGAACACAATTGTAGATATTATCTAAAATTTAACAAAGTCAACCTCCTTATGTCTTCCATTTCTTCACTATTTTTTTTTTATTTTTGTTATTGACGCCATCCCATTTTCTGTGACTGCTTTTTTCCTTGCTGGCAGAGTAAAAAGGTTCAGAGGCCTGCAGATTTTATGAAACCTTTTATGGTGGCTTGGTGTTGTAGAAGGGTGGTGTAGATGTTTCTGGATATCAGCCAGTCTTTCTGTGAGAGGGTCTGTGCAGTGGGTGTGAAGAGAGATGAGGATTGGAAAGCTGCAACAGAGTTGTAGAATTAGTTACAGAAACAAATATATAATTAATTCTAGAAATCAGAGTTAGAAGCTTAAATTAATGAGGAAAGCTTTATTCTGCTTAATCCATTAAAGGAAAAATTTTTCATTTCCACTTGGAAAAGTTTGGGGAGTTTACTGTAAAGATGTTGCTTGCCTAGGGTACACGATGCTTTTATCATCAGATTTGTCTATTTAAACAAGCAGTCCAAAGAAAGATTGCTAAAGAAATGTGGTTTTAGGAATCTTGCCAACCTCAAGTTTTAGAGCTCCTGAGCTTTTTTATAATTATTATTTTTGAAATTAATAACCTATATTTTGTTTCTTTTTTGTAAGCCTGGGAGTTGTGGTTTTTTTTTTTTTTGTCTCTGTGAAATGGCTGAAGCACCTTTCCTATGAAGACAGGCGGAGAGAGTTGGGCTTGTTCAGCCTGGAGAAGAGAAGGCTCCAGGGAGATTTTAAAACAGCATTCCAGTACCTAAAGGGGCTACAGGAAGCCTGGAGGGGGACTGTTTGTCAGGGTGTGTAGAGCTAGGGAAGGGGTGATGGACTTACTCTGAAGAAAAGGAGATTTACATTAGATATTGGGAAGAAANTTATTATTATTATTATGGAATGGAGACTCTCAAATTACTGCAGTAGTTGTTTTAAAAAAAACCTGAATTTTCAAGATTTTGCCATAAAATTATGAGTTGGAAACTTTTTTTAAGATAGAGACCTAGCACTGGAGGATAAATAGAAGTACTCCTGAGGAATTAAAAAAAACCCACAAGGAAAATACAACACTGCCTGCATTTTCCCTGTGAAGGCTGACTGGTGGCAGAAAAGGGGAGATAGTAGATCTCCAAAGCCAGGGTAGGGAGGTTAATGGGATAAGTGAAACCACGAAGTGGAGAACAATAGATCACGTGTGGAGAAAATAAGTGTGGTCTTTCTGGGCCAGCGTGCTCTCATTTATGGTGACTCAAACCAGATCTTTGGAGAAGAACAGTGCAAGTCTGAACTGGCGCTTCTCACACAGGACGGTGCTGCTGATTTGGGAGCAGCAGTTTTCCCATGTCCTGCCACTACTACTACGTTTTAATTAACTCTGTGACTCAGACTAATGTTGAGTGAAAAGGCTAGACTGCAGAGATGGTCATTAGACCTTCTCACCCAAGCTATGGGCAGTTTTATCAGCTTTGCCCAGTGAAATAATTGGCCAAAGCAAGTTAAGAAGACAGGTGTTACTGTTAGACCAAGCTGTTTGCCTAGGGTTTTATTTGCTTACCCTGGCACATTTTGTGTGATGTCAGCACACAAAGAATGTTTCTGCAGATAAAGCAAATGGCAAATGATTTCATGAGCCTGTTTGTGACAGATGTGTGCAGTGTGAAGAAACATTGCAGCACAAACTACAGTACTCCTCAAGATCCTGTTATTCCAGCTCATTAATCACATTTCTCTGGTTTGTCTCCATGGATGACTATCTGTGAAAACTCACTAGCTGTCATTTCAAGGCTTTCTGCTTGCCACCCCCTCTATATTGATGCCTGTTGAAATTCTATGTGTCATTATTGAAGGCATACTGAGCAACAGATGGGTGTTGTACCTCTTTCACGTCTGCTTCTCACTCCTCTTCCACTCAGCCAAGAGCTGCCTTGTACTTGAAATCTCATGCACTTCTTCATGATGCAAAAAATCATTTTAATCAGTATTGTCACAAAAATCTTTTTATTAGTGCACTGTAAACAAAGAGGTTAAAATATGTCAAGTTTTTTTGTGATGATGGATGGATAAAATAGCAAATAGGTGCTGTAAGTTAGAGGAATGTGCAGAATAAAATTACTGAATCATACTACTTTAGTGAAATCAGAGCAAAAAAAAAATTTAGAAACATGCAGACCTAAAGGGTGGGGTTTTTTTTTATGTGAGGGAGGAAAAAGAGGAGATGCTTGCCTTCTCTCCACTCCAAAGAACCCAAGGGAATGTGTATTTACTGCCATCCCCAGGACTTCTGTGAGCTTCTGGCCCAGCCTTTGGAAAATTTTACTAGTCAAGGAGTCATGCATGCCTGTTTTCTCATCCTTTACTTGTCATGGAGCAGCTGCATTTCAGAGTTGTTAGGAAAGAGCAGTGACTACATATGGAAGAGAACAAGATGAATATATCAGTATTTGCAGTTGGGATCAAATCTGAGAAGAAACTTTGCAAGAGAAAACAGATTCAAAAATCCCATCTATAGCAGCACACAGACTCATGAAGCTTGTCCAGAGACAAACCTTTTCATTTTGGATGGTTTTGACAGGATGAGCCTCAGTTGCAAGGGGAGGTTCTTTTATGGATCTCCCAGTTTCATGGTATTCAGGAACAACATCAGTGAACCAGTCAGGTCCCAGTGGCAGCATTTCTCTCCATCGAGCTGCCATTCGGTTAACTCAAAGAGTCTCCAGCTTTGTGTTCCAGTTCCTCTCTCCCAGCCCTTCCTACTGTTTTTATAGAAGGAAGGAGGCACTGCACTATCCCACAAATGCTTTTAGTAGGATTAGGGGTTTCAGCTTTTTGAAGATGGTGGAGGAGGTGCTTGGCATTAGAAAGTGTCAGAAAGACATGGGCAGCAATTGAGAGAAGATGGAGTTCCTCACAACCAGGTGGATGAAAGTTTTAGAAAGAGGCCAAGTGTGACATTGATGGCTAGCAGTCACTGCAGTGAAGCAAACTCAGGACCAAAATTGCTTCTTCACATAAGCATGTTTGTCATCTTTGCACATTTTCCAAATTATTCTCTTCAGAAGATCTGCTGGAGAAGAAGAATTAGACTTCCATACTGGAAAATCTCACAACGAGTTGACCCCTCAGCAAGATCAATGTTTGAGAGCCACTATGTTAACCATGCACCACCACAGAGTAACTTACTATAATAATGGCTTAATTTCACTTATGTGGAACAGCAAGTGTTAAGAAGGAGATGATAGGTATCTTTTAGACTGTCCTCACATGGGATTTCAGAGGTGTTTGCTGTTGGTGCAGAATTCTGCCATTTTTGCTGTGTGACTCTCTAAGCTTCCTCCTCTAAATCTTCCCAGGCAGGCACACTGCTTGACTGCTCCCCACCTCTGGTCCCCCATTATACACCCATTTCCTTCACGTGAAATTCAGACTTCTCACTTCCACCTCAGTCTCTGGAAATACCATTACTTTTCACCACATCCACACTGGCTCCTCTGTCAACAGTGATTGCCACAAGTTCTTGAGACATCTCATCAGAACTACTTTGTTTAACCTCGCCTTTTTCTTCTCCTCTGACTTAGTGAAGAATCTCTTTCCTCTCCCCATTTCCCCCCTGCCTCTTTCACCCCCCAACATTTAAAGAGGTGACTTATTCTGTATGTTCAACTTGGATGCAATTAACCTCACTCAAATAAATTATATGTTTGTTCAAGTTAAATCAAACTATAGCTCACTTTCCCAAAGACTGGGTGTAAGATCTCATTTTATAGTGTTTCGTGCCAAGCTGAAATTTTTTTGAATGACAGAATATTACATGGAATAGTGAAAAAAACAACTCCTAAAGGTGGATGTGAGAGAGCTTTGGGACAAGTTGTGCTTTTCAGTGCATATTCCCACAGATATGTCAGACACAGTGCAAGCATCCCAGTTTTAGTTTGACAGAACCAGCCAAATCTGGCTACTGGCCGATCTACAGTCCCCAGGGTTTAACCAGCCCATTGAATTGTGACCATATCTGTTCCCTATATATCATAAGATATTTTCAAAAGTTATGCTTGTTCATATATAAACCAACCTGTCCCTTTTTTTTTTTTCTGAGTAATCCACATCTTGCAACAACAACAAAAAAATTAGATGAAAGCATTTATCATGTTAGAATGTTTTATCAACAAATGTCAACTCATCAGGTATCAATATTTAGTAAGTAAATATGATTTAGCAATGCTATTTTTTTCCATTTTTGTAATGGTCTTTTCTTAAAATGCACTAAGTGCCAAAAACCTGGTTTTCTGTTGTAACTGATGCTTTTTTATACAAGCTTTTTAATTACAGTGATCTGAAAACATCTGCTTGTGGACAGAATCACTTGGGATTTAGGTTGCTTTTTGATTTCCACTTCTGGTTTTGGAGTTCAAGTAACTCCTACTCACCTGACAGTAGCAAAACCAAACCAGAACAAAAGACCATCTGCTTCTGGTGAATTTCCCAATGCACAGCCGACAGGGGATCTGGAAGATAACTCATTGTACAGCCAAATCCTTTGCAGCTCTAAATTGGTAGAACTCATTGGAATTCAGAAGGTTCTCAGCTGATGCCCATCTCTGAGTGAGGCAGGTACAACTAGACCCAAAATGTTCTAAACTTGTTTTTACCAATACTGTAAACTTTCCCCAGGACACTGAGGTTATTGTCTTTCCCTTTGTTAAATGTTCCACAAGATCCTTAATTGACCTGAAATCCTCAAGAGTCATGTTTATCTTTGTCAGCATTTTTGAAGCACATTGGACACTGGCTTGATGCAGAAGGATGCCTTCTGAATCACTACAACCACTTCACTGCAGCCCCTATCTGGTCTTCAAGGTCACAGCTTCCATTCAAATTTTAGCCATTCCAAGCCTGCACTGGTTTATGAGATATGGAGAAATCCTAACCTAAATTAGTATAGTGGCTGGCTTGAAGAAAGTGCCTTATAATTTAAGAAACCTTTAGATCAACAGCTACTGACAGACTAAAATTTATCAGTTACATGCAAGTTCCACAACACAAATACAGCTTTCTAGACATGACTAGAAAGCTAAAACTGAGTTTGCTAGTGAAAAGGCAAAATATACGGGAACTTAGACATCTTATTAAGAGGTCTGTCTCTTGAATCTGATAGCTCCCTCTCAGATATCTAAATCTATTTGTAAACTGAGCTTTATGGAATTTGGTGGAGATACAGAAGAGGTGAAGAAATGAGCTGAAGAGCCATGAAAGTTCTCTGAGGAGAGAAAATCCTTGTGTATCAATCTGGAGGCACTGGCAGTGGTCAACCACAAACAAAGGCCCTTTAGTTATTTTTAGTGTTAACTGTTACTTCGAGTTACAGAAGAGTAGAACATTTAGTTTGTTTCAATAATATCAGTGGAGTTTTAAGGTGCAATTCATGTGGTCAGATGTGGGTGTATATTTCTGGATCAGACAGATAATTCTGTGTTTTACTGATACATTGATGTTAAGATTAGCCTTGACACCTGAGTTACGTGTAGACATTTACATTGCAGCTACCTAGGACTCAGTTGGGTTGCACACACATATGGGTCTACTTCCATTTGAGCTGCTCCAGAGTAATCCATCTGGTCTGCAGAAGGGCCCTTACACTCCAGAAGGGCATAGCTTGCTCATACGCCCTGTTGTACCTGGCAGCCTTGTGAAGATGAAAATCACAATCTGCACTGATGTTTAGACGGTTGAATTCCATTCTTGTAGTTACATGACAGGATTCACGTGTATTATGTCTTGTTTCAGTTCAAACCTTCAAAAGGATTTAGTTCACCTTTCACAGAAGACACCCATAGTCTTTGCATGGGTTTTGGTGGAAGTCAGCTCAGCTATATCTAATAAAGGTAACAGCTTGGGAGACTGAATAGCCCTTCAAACAGGTAGTATTATTTCCTTTTAGATAAAAGTGAAGCTAGTCAGAATCAAAGCTTACTCTCATCTAATGGCTGTTTGGTATCTCAGCCCAGTAGATAGATATCTACAACCCAAATCAATGAAATTGATACTAGATATGTATCCAAAACTCAGACTGTATAATACAATAAATAAAGTTTGATTCAGTTTGTTATTTCCAGAGTTTTGTAGTGGGACACTGCTTGGTAGTCCCAGTAGACCACGTAAAGGCCAAATCAGCACAGCAATTACCTAACAGGTTAGGTTTGAGACATGGCAGTTATCCTAACAGTTACAGCTGAGGCATAATGTATAGTGAAAAGATGTTGGTGTGATAAGTCCTGATGAATCTTTTCATGAATTTTTGTCAGGGACTGAGCATCCACACTGCTTATCGGATTCAGAGAAATTTCAGAGGGGATAGAGGGTTCTTAAATTGTGAACAATCCAACAAATTCCCCCTATCACTGAAAACTTCCCACTGACTCCAGGATGAACAGGAGTGTGACTCAAAAGCACATATCTGCTGCCAGAACTCTCAGGGCAGGTCTTTACAACCAAGAAAGTGGTTTAGTGGTAAAGTTATATGAGGTGAAACCCAATATGTGACATTTTCCTGTTAAAACTTCCTTACACATCCAGAGTCGTGCTTCTTGGCACACATACAGTTGTGCTGTCCTGACCAAGCTGGTTATCTAGCTGCCTATTTCCTGATAAAGTTCTCTAAAATTCCAACTCTTGGCATCTTTATGCAAAATTCCTTCAACAAGTTTGTTTCAGTAGGCATGCTCATGTATATACAAGGAACAACGAACAGCAGGGCACCATCACAGAAATTCATTAGTCATAAATTCACAGAAAGACTCAAAGAATAATCTTTTAAAAGGACACCAGTGTCTCTGTTTTCCATTGTAACTGTATTTCAAGTTTGACTCCATTATAGGAGAGTGGTAGATCCCATAGGATTTATGAATTGTCCCTAGCAAACTTATGTTTCCTCTTTTAGCTACATTTTTACATTTGAAAATAACATCTGTTCCTTCCTCCATACTCAATAAGACCTTTTAGAAGAGATTAGATGCAACTATTTTCTAAAAGCCTAGTATAATGAAGCAACTGAAAGAGAAGCTTAAAAGAAGGCAACTAAAAAAGAAATGTATTCCCCACTATGACCATAACTCATAGCTATATTTTGTGAGAACTCTAACAAGTTAATCCATCTGGTTTTGGTTTTCAGTTACAGATGAACTAATAGCCTCTCATTTAACCTACTGCATGGAACCACTATGAGCTTAAAGAAGCATTAGTCATTATATTTGCATTCAAAGAGTTGTGTTTTTTTGAATGTAAGGAATATCTCTTCCCTTTAGAAAGGAACATATCCTGCATAGCAAGGATTACCAGAGAGGCAGGAAAATCTGTGTTAGATAAAAATTGATTATATAGACTCATTTGGGTTTGGCACGGATCATCCTGTGTCATCAGTTCCATTCCACTACCCCACTACCAAACTGATGATACCATTTGGATTGTGGGATGGAAGAAAGTATAATTTCAGAAAGAAAGAACCTAAAATTATTTCAGTACATATGCATGAAATTAAGGACCTTGAACTGTTCTGATCCTGTAGAAAACACAAGCAAGATTTGCATTATTTTTGTGAACATTTTCCTCAATATCCTTGTTTGATATGAAAATGATATAGTTAATATTTGTTGCCTTTGTGTCCACTGAACACAACTGAAAGCCCTTCATCAAGTTTACAGAATATTAGGAGTTGGAAGAGACCTTGAAAGATCATCCAGTCCAACCCCCCTGCCCGAGCAGGATCATCTAGAGTAGATCCCATAGGAATGTGTCCAGATTGGCCTCGAATGTCTCCAAAGAAGGAGACTCCACAACCTCTCTGGGCAGCCTGTTCCAGTAATCTGTCGCTTTCACAGTGAAAAAGTTCCTCTTTATATTAAGATGGAACTTTCTATGTTCCAGCTGTGAGTAGATTACTTGAGATGTAGCTACCGTACTTTTGCCGTCAAGCAAAGAAGGTGATGTTTGGCCTTCAGTTTGTTTGCTTCATTAAGGCCAGCAGCAGTTAATGTACCTTGCTTGTGAAAACAGCCTTAATTGTGGAAATATGCATCCATTCAAGGAAAGCCATACTGTAAGGAAGCAACTCTATTCACAGCGAGTTTCCTTCTCCAAGGACTGTGCCAACCCTCACTCAAGTCTGTCCAAGTTTTTTCATTGGTTCCATTTGGCATTGGATCAGGCCTCTTCACTGATAGGTTTGAAACCCTGATAGATAGGACAATATTTATCCTATGCAATAATAATTTAAAGAATGACCATGTTGCAGTAGAGCATAATGAAGACTTTTGCTGTAGTAGTACTAATTCTAGTCTTTCATTTTGGTTTTGACCTAGAAATTATGTGACATGCTATAGACAGATAAATCGTTACCATTTTTTGATTGTATATATAGTTTTAAGTAAGCTCAAGTAGCTGTTTTTCAGTATGCTGTTTTTTCATATTAGGCTCATCATTCCTTAGACCATTGCTATCATTATAGATTTCATAGGAAGGCAGAGATTATAATGAAAAAAAAATAATTACACTACTCAACTTACTACCAATGTGTTCTTCATTTAAAAATATTTTTCTTTCTCATGGACTGGTAAAGCAGAATTCTATTCAGGGGGGACTGTGTTACCTTTTATGCAACACATATCTAAGTTAAAATATATGTTGTTTTCCTGTAGACAGAAAACCATTCAGATATGTGTACATGGCAATACATCATTTTGTTTCCTGGTCTTTTTCATTTTCCATGGAACCATAGGAGGTAACAGCTTTGTTTACAGCAAAACCTAGGTCTTCATTGTGTAAGGTCTTAGGGAAAGAGACTGTGCATCTGCCTTTTCAAATAGCTTGTGAAATAGCTGCATTATGCATAACTTATATAAAAAATGCCCAGAATGTTGAGTGGAAGTATAGAACGGAACTCTGAATTTCCGTAGCCATAAACATCCATTAAATAGTGATTTCTGTAGTCCATTCTATGGTGCTTATGATGGTTATCTGGGGTTTTGATTTTTTTTGTTTGTTTGTTTTGCTTTGATTTTTTTATTTTTAATGACACATTCTGTTTCTGCTTTCATTGGTGGCTCTGTGACTTTCTAAGATGCTTCAGGATAGCATGACTTTTTCTGTGTACTACTTTCTTAGTAGTTGCGTCACATTTGGGGAAGGGGATTATGATCTTCATTCTACAAAGATGATTTTGCGGGCACACCCATGAATACATAGACATCTGCGTCAGAGAACTTCTAAAAACTGCTTGGGGCAGTTTTTGGTTCTCTTCACAGGCTTCATCAATCTTTGTTTTGTGTGGTGTCCACTCTGTTACAGTATTGGTAGTACTGGTAGAGATCCCAGAAGCTGTTTTGTGAGAGGTTAGAAACTCATTGACATGAGCTGGAACTCTAACAACCATCATTGTAGTTCTCTCCTACAGAAAATGGGGTTTGTTTTGCTTTCTTGTAAATTATGTAGGTCAAGATTATCCATGGACAAATACAATCAGCACTGGTATAATTTTGTAACTCAAAATGCCTCCTAAGTCCACAGAAATTTTCCATTCGAGAGAAATCAAACTGTCCTCAGACATCTATTTTTATGAAACCCACAGACAAAATATTCTTGAACCAATCTCCTTTTATATTCATTGTAATAGCCGTTTTGCCTGAAAGTGCATTTGGAATTGCTGGGGTTTTTTTGGGTTACTGCATAATAACAAAGTGTAAATTTTCAGTGAAAATAGAAAGGGGAAGAAAAGAATTAATTTACCTTTGCTCTTCTGTCCTCACTAAGTCACCAGTTATATACAAAGGCAAAAAAATCTGTACATTTCTAAAATTAAAAATTATACTTAATCCCTTACTTTCCTAATTTTGTATCCTTTAAAAGAAATGGAATTTTTAATTGAAAAAATTAAAGAAATGCAAATAATTTCAGATGAAACATACTGCTCACAGCAATAGACTGGATATTCTTAATAACAGAACCAGGACTACATTCTCAGTTATGCCACATGAGGGCAAATATGATGGTTGCAAACCACAGCCTCAGTGTTGTCTTTTCAGTCCCCTAGTCTCAGGCGCAAATACAGATATCCGTTAAAATTAAAGGAGCTCAGTAAGAGTAATAAGAAGGTAGCAATTAGGATCAAAGGCTTCTGATAGGCATATTCTATAAATAACAGCAAGCAGAAGTAAAAATTGAATTCAGTAATGAAAATATTCTATTGCTAATTTATGTCTAGCACCTGTGGAAGATAGAAGTCAGCCACCCAGCCTGTAAATGTAATATTTTTTTGTCCACATAAGCAAGTCTCAGTTCTTGCAGACTCGCTTCTGAGCTTTACCATTACCTCACTGAGGATTTGTGCTCACGGGTGTGTTTGTGTTTGTGTAGCAGTGGAAATTTTTTTTCAACAAGTATGAAAATAAAGCCTGCGTGGTTTTCAGTTTTGAAAATATTTTCCTTGGCAGTGAAAGTGATAAACTAAGTGGCTAAAAATGGCATCCTTTCTAGGGTATATTTCTCAATTTATACCTGAAATAGGGCACCAAACTCAATGACAACAAATCTCTCAGCTGGCAAAATTAGCACAGTAACAAGAAAGCTGTCATTAGTCCAGATTTTTGGATGTATGTAGTAATACAGATAATTCATTGCAAATACTATTGATTTGATACTATGAAATTGTAAACTTCACAGAGTCACTGGAGTAATACTATAGTCACTGAAATAGCAGTTGTCTTCTAGTCTTTTGAGGTGTTTGCCTAAGTTTTCATCGACTTCAGACCACAGTGACCGAAGCCAAAAGGCCAATGTAGGCAAAAACAACAAGGCCAGTTGGCTGTGTAATGGAAGTTTACCACACTGGGATCATTGTCGTTTTCATACAACTGAGACCTGGCAAAGATAGGCATATGGTAATTGCTCTCCTGTTTTCCTGGTGTGAATCCCTCTTCTGAAAGAAAACTTTTCTTTACAGTAAGAACCTGCTGTTGGAACCACAAAGCCCACATATGTTTTTCTGGAACCTTAGGATAAGTGCTGGTGTAAGTGCTACTGATAAGTGATTCAGTAGTGGTGACCACCAATTTATGCAAAATTACAGACCTACAGAGACTCCATGTGATTTCATAGTCTTATATGTTTCTTATATGGAAACATACTGATATGAGCATACTGATTCTGTGAGCTCTTCCCCCAAATTAACTATGCCTGATGGTTAAGGAAAACAACCTCTTTCAGATATTCTTTTTAAAAGACTGACTTGTTAAGTAAGTTTGAAACTGCTTTCTGGATCAAGGTGTCAACCAAAATTAGTAAAGAGATGCCTTGTTAGCATACCCTGATGAGACTTAGATGTGAGGTATGTGGGAATTATGGTTATAACACAAGAAAAAGATCTAGTCAAAAGAATCCAGTGGCCAAAATTGTGAAGTGTCTGGGAACTTCAGACTGCCTTAAGCAGATAATAACAATGAGTTTGGGGGACTGGAGTTTTGGAGTCAGGTGCCTAATATCTGACCCACTCATTTGTCTAGCCCTCACACTAGTACTTTGAAGTATTTTCATTGAGGATGATGTGTGGAAAAGCCATGTAAGCCAGCAGAAACACAACAAAAAATACTGGAAAAAATTGTGTCATGATTTACCCACTATTGACTCTGATTCTTCCTGATAAATATTGTAAAATGTTGGAAAGTAGCTATGTTTTTCAGTTAAAATTAGGGAGTCTTACATTCAGCTGAAAAAAACCCCAACTGTGCATATAAAACAATTCTAGTTATAAAAATGGTTCAACTAGTGGAAATGGATTGCTGAACAGAGCAGTAACATGCAATGTATGTTACTTTTCTGTTCTAAATTAAGGGTTAATAGTCCAAGAGGTTAGTTACAGCTGTTCATTAGCCTACACTCCTCAAAGTCTCATTTCCTAGTAACAGGCACCCATATGACAGTCATCAGTCTTGGCAAGTAATTGTTTCTGCATCAGCCTGAAGACTAAACTATCCTCCTGTGAGCTGAGAAAGCCGTTTAGCATCAGCATTGCCACTCTATTTCATGTTGTGCCTGCGCAGATAAAGAAATTATGTCTGTCCCTTTTGCTGTCATATCTGCTTTCATTCACAAGCACTAAGCTTGTCTGAGCATAAGAATAATACAATGAAAAAGTTAAATCTTCCAAAAATATTTTTTATTGTCTAGCTTGGGTAGACCAAAGTCCATTCAGTCAGTATGGGATGTGGGATTCCTTACTAAGCATCTATGCAGCATTTTGGTATAACCACCATTCAAAATCTCTTCTGAACTCTTCAGCCTGATTAATTCCCAGGTATGCTTACAGCTTTGGCACTGGTCACATACATATCAGCACTGACTGTGCCAAAGAAATAGCTATGCCCTTACAAAATTGAAAAAAAACAGGTTTCCTCTATCTCTCACTCTAGTGATGTAACCAAGGTTTGTTCCTACGGAAACCAACCAAGTGAAATAATATCTTTTTAGTTAGTGGTTGCACACCTAGACATGAAACGGACTGAATCACCATCTCCTTTGGCTTATATCCACTAGGCTTTGGGCATTTATAGATGGAAGTCCTCCATAGCTTAAATTGTTCTGTTTGTCAGATAAAGTATGCAAATGGAAGGGATCAGAAGGATGTCTAGAATCCAGTGCAACCCTGGTGCCCTGAGGCAGAAATAACCGCAACCAGGATAGCAAATACTAAAAAAATTATACACTTCACTAACTTGTCTTTAAAAAGCAGCAATGAAGGATACTTGCCTTATGTAAAAGTTCCTGACACTTAATTACTCTACTCTTATTAAAATACAGAATATAAAACTTATTTTCCTTTCCCCTGCAGATGAGAAGAGCCATCTTCTTCGTAAGAGGCTTTTGCACTGTGAGGACTGTCATATCTACCCTCAGTCTGTTCTAGACAAAACAAACATTGTTCCTTCAACTCTTCCTCAAAGTTCATATTTTATAAACATCTTATCAGTCTTATTGTTATTCTTTGTACTCCAAATTGTCAACATCTTTCCTGTGCTGTGTTGTACCTAACCTGGATACAGTTCTTCATCCAACGTCTCATTGGACAGAAAATAAATTTCTCTGCATGTTGTCTATGAAACTTCTACTGATTTGAAGCTTGACATTGTTACACTGTGGCCAAAATGTTTATTCATTATTAATTTGTCACCCATTACAGTCCTTTATACAGTCAGATATTCCCCATTCCACATCTCTTTTTGGTTACACACATCTTTAATACAGGGTGTCCTTTCTTAAAGAAATTTGAATTCTGATCCTACCCTCAGTAGTGCATTTAGCCCCTTTCAGTTTGCCATAAGGAAATTATAGAAATTTCTTCAAAACATGCAAGCAGGCTTAAAATTATCTCTTTGAAGGTGCTGTTTGAAATCCTTTCCATTTTGGTACTATGAAGTCCCAATATCTCATTTTCAAATTTTTAGTAAATCATATGTTCACATCATGCATTCTTGTGCAAGGGGAAGTGTGATGTGACACTATTTTATATAGTTTGGTATTTATTGCTTCATATTCATCATCTGTCCCATTAAAGTACTTCTGGAAAACTCTGATGTGTGAGCAGGAAGACAATTTGCCATCAACTTGGTATTCCTATTACAGGTCCCACCCCAGTGGTGGGGATGTTATGCCTTTTTATTAAATCCCACTTTGACCTTAGAGTTCCAGTAGAAAGGTGGCTACCTAAATGATCACTGCAGATTTTTCAGAGTGCAACGACAATGCTAGTCTAGGATTTGTCAAATCCAAACCACAGAGATACTGCATTTTTCTAGGGGATTCTTTATAATAACAAAAATGTCCATCCAACTGTGTGTTCTTGGGATTGAATCAAATTTGTATGTTCTTTGGAAAAGGGTGTGTGAAATAAATCTGTAACAAGATCTTTTATTTTAATGAGTTGAGTTACAAGCGCATAAACCTATTTTTAAGTGATGATTTAAGCCTCTATAATAATGAAAAAGTTTATTTGCCTGGTGAATTCTTCCAGACACTTCTGTTGGAGGTTGGTTTTGTTTTTTTTTTAATTCATGCAAGATGAAGTTAAAAAATGAACATGATTTTAATGTAGAGTATGGACCAAATGAAAAGTGATCCTTGACTCCACACAGTAAAGAAGAGACACCTCCCCTTAATGGATTGAGTATTTGAAAGGGAGAAAAATAGCTTCAGGTTATTTTCAGATGTTTTCTAAAGTTGGAGGAACTTAATCCATCTTTTTTTCCACCATTTATTCAGAAGCATAGCCTCAGGATGTGGATGATTTTAAATGTTGAGATTCCACCACACCCCATAATATGGGATACGGCAACTAAGCATGATAGTAAAAATCCAGACATTGGGCAAGATTGCGTGCACATCTCAGACATTTATGCTCAGTTGACTGAACCTGTATGCCTGAGGAACTCAAGTGTTGTAGCTTTCATATGCTGTTCCATGAGGTGTAACAGTCATCTTCATTCTCACACATCTTCCACATTGTCCCAATCATTCTAATCTATGAAAATAAATTTTGTGACCACTGTAAGCAAAAAAAAAAAACAAAAAACAAAACATCTGGGCTAAAATCTTAATGTGAATTGTGTGCTTGCAAAAATGTAAACTTGAATTTCTAGGCTGGAGTAAAGGAATAAAAGTACCAAAGATCTTGAAAATATACAATCTTGGCTATGCAATCCTCCATATTTTTATATTTTTCATTTTTTCCACTTTTTTCGTAGATTTGGTACTTTTTGTTTTATACATGTAACTTTTACCAGGGACTTCATGTGAGAATGTAGCTAATGAATGCTCTAATCTTATTGGCATACACATTCATGAATTACCAACTTGAACCTCTTCACCTAAACTCTGCTACTGGCAAGACAAGAGTGGGTTTAATGGCTTTATTCTTTATTTGCTATGGAGTAACTAATCAATACCATGAGAAAAATCTATATGAGTTTTGAAGATACTAAAGTTTCATTGCTCTCCTCTGCTTGTCCAGTGCACAAATTATGTTTTTGGGTTTGGTGGGGTTTTTTTTGTTTTTTTTTTTGTAGTCTGAAAGGAACTGTTTAAATAATTTACTCTAGAGGTTATGCTGAATTTTTTTTTTTTTTGAGGGGAGTAGAAATAAAGTCATTAGAGAAGTGTAGTAACACTGTAGTGGATAAAAATGAAAAGAGAAAAGTAAACAAAAGAGGAGCTCCAAGTGTCACAAGACTGTTTTCATTATGTTTGACTTCTACAAACTACTTTGACCACAATGGAAAAAACACTGCTGAATAATCCGTATGCATTGTTGCTTCAATAACACCAGGTGCATATTCTGTTAGAGGCTCACAAGACTTTTAAACTAGCTGAGTGACATTAAAAATGTGTGTGCTTGCTTAATCTGGACCTTTATATTAAGATGTTTCAGCTTTAAGTTAAAATTTCTGAAATTGCAAAAGAATATGTGAAAATATGCCTTGATACAACTTTTAAGAAATAAAAATAATACACAATTTCCCTTATTTTCCCTTAATTCAAGGGAACTGTCTTCCTGATACTTAAAAGTAAACACAGTATAAAATTATCCTGTCATTAATATTCTCTCATATAGTCTGAGAGACTAACTGTGCAGGGTCTCTCCATAAGATGACAAAAAGAGTAAAGAAGTATCCAAGCAGCAAGTGTCAGAAATCACACTTCAGTCAAATCAGCCAAGTATTAGCTTCATGAAAACATAAACAAAGGGGACAGTATCTTGGGTTACAAAGCGAGGAACAGGAGAAGACTCCAATTACAGAAATATGAATCAGCCAGTGAAGGATTATCATTTTTTTTTCAGAAGATAAAGTTCCATAAGATCTTTAATTATAAGGAATGTGAGGGGCTGGTTTTAGAGAATTCACTTGCAACCTTCCTCCAGAGTTAGATAACTCTAATGGGTCTCATAAACAAATCCTGTAAAATGTGTCCTACTCCACAGCCCTCTTTCCGCTAAAGCTTCAAATATTTTGTAGACCCGTGGAGGGGAAGGTCACTGAGAGGACAACCAAGAAGAGGGACGTGTAGAAGTGTGCCAGAACTTACACATCCTGTGTAGAAGTGCTCTTCACGAAACACGGTCCTGAGGAAGTCTCTACAGTTTGTCCATGCCCACATCACCCACTCTTCCAGACTTCACACGGGAAAACAGAGCCACCCCCCATGGCTGCTCAGCAGCTACCAGATGGGAGGAAGTCTCAGCCCACATACACTCTGTTTCCAGGAGTCCATTCAACTTGGACCTTTATGCAGGACCTCAGCACATCGCTTTAACCTCCCGTGTGGAGGGAATGTCAGGTTAGGTATAGGCCTTTAGCCAAATCTCAAATTAGTAATTTGATCCAGTTCTAGGGCTTTACTTTAATGGAGCTTAGCTGTGTGAACTGAGAATGTGGCTTATTGTCCAAATCAGAATTCCAGGTCTCAGCAACTAAGTAAAAGAAAACCTTAACTTGTGAACAGAGAAGTCCAAAGGCAGCCATCTAAATATTTCTGAATGCTCAGTTCAAGTTTATATTAAACTTGTTATAAACCATATCCAGCATATTTAATACAGGGTTAATTTAAGAATGGAAGGGAGTTCAGAAAAGATCAACAAATACATTTGGGTAATCCAGGTATAGATGTTAAAGTTCAGAATCACTGAACAAGCAGCTTGAAGAATTGCAGATATTTGCACATTACAGTGTCCAAAACCATAGGCAAACATACTCACTGCACTGTTTGAAGTTTTACCTCTTGCCAGTTGAAAAGGATGGATTTTGAGTTGTTGAATAAAGAGCGACAGAGAATTCTGAAGCTACTTTATATATGGTCGCTATGGGAGGTTGGATGTGATGCAGCAACATCTTCAAAGTATCTCCCTTCCCATTCTTCCTCATTTTGAGCAGAGGATAAGTTTTGGTTTTACATCAAAGCCCTTCTCTTATTTTCTCTTGGAAGTCTCATAGGTTTATTGGTTCACCCTTTTAACAGCACGAACCAACACACCACGGAGTCTGCTCACCCAGTAAGATGCCAGTAGCTCAAGCTTACTCAGCAGGCACAGAATTTTGGTAGCATGTGTCAAAACATCTTTCCTATGCAAGTTGCAATTTTTAAAAAGCTTATGACAGGAATGCTTTTTGATAGGAAAAAGCCTGTTTTTAGAGCGAGCCCACTTGCTGGTAAATCAGTGCTCCTGGTCACTAAAGATTTATAGACAACAAGTAACCAGTTTTCATTTGGTTTAAAATAAACATTGACCAATTAGCGAATTTTTCTGTATACTCATTCTTAGCAATAGGATTGATTTTTTTCCAACATTAACTGGTATGTGGCAGACATCCAGGATTCGGCAAGGGTGATGAAAAGCCTGGCAGGCCTAAACCAACGTAAAAATGGCATCTAAAAAAGGAAAGCAGTAGAACAAACATAATTGGCAAAAGGTGCAATAAGGACAAGTTTTCTTTGATTTAATAAGAAAGTGTCATTGCCGTCCAATGACCCAGAAAATCACAGATGCAAATGTATACATATTGGTCAACTGATAGGCAGAAAAGGGGAATAGACAACCCAACAAAGTTATTCTACCCATAAATTCCACTTACCTGTGAAAGAATAAAAATAGTAATTAAAAAAAAGATAAAAAGTTGTTAATAAAAATTTTTTAGAAAATATCTGATTTTTGGCTAAGATTTTCTTGGAATTTCTTGTAGCTAGAAGTCTCTCAAGATTTTAAGAAACCTGTAGTCATCAATAAGTAAGATAATATGTGAAACTTGAAGAACAACTTCTCATTTGGTTAATAAAGAATAATATTATAGTAATGCAATTATCATTGCTTCATGGTGAATAACATATTTATTCAGCTGTATGGTTGCAAGTAATACCACTTATCTCTGGTATGCAGGAAGAACAGAAAAAAAAAGAACTTTTATACAGTGTATAATTGACAGACCTACAGCAGAGTATAAAAGAAAAACGTTTTTGAGATTACTCAGTAAGCAATTTACAAGTGTTTCCTCTTGAGTTCAATTCATCAGTACAAGAATGCATCAATTTAAACTTAAGACTCTATACTGATAGAAGACAGCTTCGGGATTTAAAGACAGTGGCAATGCATATCACTTCAATCTACCAAATAATTAAGTATAGAAACATGCCAAGAATTAAAAATTCAGAAGATAATACTTTCTGGGGAATAGTTTCATAGAGTGGATTAATTTATTTTACTATCCTATTTCTTTATAATTTAGCTGCTTCTGCATAGTTAGTAGTAACATCAACTTTGAAAACATGAGACAAAACATTGTGACCGCATTTTACAATGATGCTCAGTACTTCAGTTCTGAATTGAGAACAAAAATTGTCTCAATAAACAGTAGGTTGAGGATCCTATTTCAAAGGAATGTAGAATAATTAACTTACATTTTAATTTCAAGCAAATACTGATACTTTGCTGCATTGCCACTGAACAACAGGAGCGTAGCTGTATTTGGAAATGATGATGTGTTAAATGGATATGAATTACTGAACAGAAATTATTGAAAGATACAGAAATTAATTTGGGGATTTAGTACATTGCTAGACCTAAGCACCCAGTTCTCTTAAACCCTCTCCCACCCAACATTCATGACCAATGACCAAAATGTACAAGAAGGAGTCAATTTTATGGTTGAGGGTCACATTCAGTCATTTCTTAGGTGCTTGCTTGTATCTCCTAATGCCCACGTACTGCTGCTTTCACCAGAAACACCCAGTTATACTGGAGCCATGTTAAATCTTGTCAAAGGAGAGAAAAAACCAAGTATGTTGCATTCCAAACACATAACTACGACATATATTAAACACGGCAAGTACACAGAAATGTATCTGCACTTTAAGCAAAATATGAGCAGATGGATAATGGTCTGTAATTCTTGATACAGTTTTTCCCCATTTTGGGAATGAATTATCTCCTGGGAACTTTCTCTTTCCCCCGCCTATAACCTCACTGGTAGAACACATGTATCTATCACCAGCCAGTGGTGCTTGATATACTTCAGGAAATATTCAGAAAGAATTTGTGTTATTTTTAGAAAACCAAAACTACTTCATTTATCATACTCATTCTGACTTCCAAAAAATTAAATATTTGCCATGCAATGGTGACATTCCCTTCTGTTGACTTGACAGAGAAAGGCTACGCTGAGCAGATTGTGTACATCTGCTACATCAGGAAAAAGGTTTTTTCCTGAAATTTTTCCAGTTTCCCAGCACATAACTCTCTGAAGTAATACAGCTTCTAAGTGACATGTAAAGTAATTTTGTATTGTTTGCTTTTTTGTGCAAAGATACAATCCATTTAATGTGCTAGTGCACTGCAGAGGCAACTTAACCTGCCCATCAGTGATTAAAGTTCCAAAGACACATATTATGGGGAAAAAAATGACATTTTTCTTCATTACCTGGAATTACAAAATAAAGGCATACAATCATTAGGAAAATAATATTCAGAGGAACATCTTAGCACATCAGCAGACAGTATCACCAGGCAGGCAATTTATACTAAGTGGGGGAATGCCAAATAATGCTGCTAGTATCTTTGGTACTTTATAAGGAAAAGCCGTTCGCTCTGTGGGTTATGCATTTCGAATGCCAGTGCCTAGAATACTATGGAGCCAGGCTCACACAAAGCGGTTCATACAGCAGTTCTCTTGACAAAATGAGCAGTTGTCAAAAGTTGACCTTTTCAAGCTACCAGTTTTCAGCCTGTGCCTGCTTCTACATTCATTTACTAGGTTTCTCCTCTACTACAGTACTCTGCGTTTGCACTGCAGTTTTCCTGTTAGCAAATAAAGCTGCGTGCTACCTCAGATCAGCCAACTTTCTCTAGGTGGTCTGCGCACAGGTCAGTCGTCAGAGCTTCACGTATTTCAAAGTAGCTTCGAAATACCGTCGTCTTCTACCTCTGCTCCCTGCAAGTGCTCCCTGGCTTTCTTGGAGCACCTCTAGCACCGGTGCGAAGCTAGCGAGTGCCACCGCGTGGCTAGAGGCTCCCTCAAGCACCGTTCACTGCTTGAACGGATTAGGCCATGACAATAAAGCATGAGGCAGGCTTAGCTTCTCGGNCCCAAAACCAACAAAACCCACAAAAAAAACGAAAACACTCCCCCTCTTCCCCCCCTTCCCCCCCCCCAAAAAAAAAAAAAAAAAAACCACGAGAAAGAAATGGAGCTCTCACTAGGTAAAAAAAGATACTAATAGATACCAAACAACCAGGAAACCTATATGCCAAGTTCCCATCTGGAAACTGTACTTCATGCAGAGGTGTGTAGTTCAAGTCTTTCAGACCATGGGTGATGGAACCCAGCTTTCTTTTACTCCAGAGTGAATTCCTTAGCCTTGTCAGGCCAGGACATCAGTTCACACACCTCCAGAGAATACACAGAGTTCAGCACGCCCTTTTAACTAACCAGAAGTGATGGTTAGGCCCTCACTAATTAGAGGAGAGGACATTCCACTCATTTTCTTCAGGTTGGAATCAGTTCCATACCACAACAGCACCATTACCATTCCCATCTTTGTAATCCTATTTTTAAAATGAAGGCATAACACCTGGCCACATATGCCATTCCTGGATAAGAATCCATTAGATGTATCTATATTCTGACAGTTCTAGATACATAGCTGCTCACAGGCACCAAATTCATCCCTTTCTGGATGCAAAAACATTTCCAATCATGCAGAAATACCTACAGTGTGTCAGTGCCTGCAAGAGCTTTTAACAGCTCAGCAGGGATTTTTGGCTCCTGAAGATTGTCAAACATTTGCTACCAACTAGCTATATAAGTAGTTCTGAGTAGAAGCCCTCTGAATGCAGATCTGCTTCTTACACCTTTTTGTCATTTATCATTCAAACATCCCATCCCTCACTGTCCTTTCAAACAAACACTCTGCAGATGTATGTTTTTATACCCTGCCTAGGAGGCATCTAGACTAGATCCTGTTCTGCCTTTTCACTTCATTAAACTATAATATTTGACCAGTTGCACAGGTAAAATCAATCATTTGCAAAACTTATGGCAAAGCACTTTCATAGTGTCTCAAATAATCATATTTTCCTTTATAGACTTGCACAAGGGAGGACATCAGATAACATTCATCTCAGCAACTTATAGAATCCTACATTGAGGACAGTTGACCATTCTCTGATGCTAAAGAGAGTAGGGCTGACATGTGGCTCCTAAAGGGAAGAATAAGTCTACAACACTTGATCAAAGGTAACAGAACTTAACACTAAAATCCTTCAGCCCAGATTCAGTCCCTCACAGAATTTGAATTTGCAGTGCATTTAGACAGTAAAGTTGGATTTCTCATAACTAGACCTATAGCCACCAAAATTAAGCATCTAGAATTTTTACAACTAAAGCAAAATAGTACTTTTTTTCTGAACATAATGTGGTTATATGTAAGACAGTAGGAAACAGTGTAATAACTCATTGCAGACAATACTAAGTGTAGGAAAAGGTTAATGAAAAACACAGATAATTTGTCCTTAAGGAAAGAGGGCTTTCATGGGATCACTGAAATCACAGAATTTTAGGGATTAGAAGGGACCTCGAGAGATCAAGTCCAAGCCCCCTGCCAAAGCAGGTTCCCTAGAGCAGGTCACACAGGTAAGCGTCCAAGACAGGTCTTGAACATCTCCAGACCCACAAGTCTGGAGACAAAATTCGCACATCACAAAAATCACAAAACCACCATTGATATTATTAGACTCTTCAGTTCTGGAAACCAATTAGTTATTACATGTACATAAGTGTTGCCAGGAATTAGAGGACAAGTCTTAACAAGTGCCTGTAAGTACTACAGTCAATGAATTTAATAGGAAGTGAGGGTTACTATCTGGGGAACTGGATCAAACAAATTCTCACATATCCCACCTAACATACTTGTGCAAGTATTTTTATGACATCAAGTAAATACTCGATGAGCTAGGTTGTATAAGAACTAGGTCGAGCAAAGAAAGCCACAATTTGTATAGTGTTTCTTCTCTATAGCACTTTATTTATTTTGTATTGCATCTACACATTGATCATTTTCCATTACCCATCTAGGCTACATCTAGAAACATCAAGGAATAATTTAGTTTAAAAAAAAAGAACGTTGGGTTTTGGCTTTATTTCATAGGCTGTTCACTAAACAGTTACAAGACTGTATCTAGTGACAATGAAATGTGGGTCAAAACAAACTGTCAATTCAGTTGGAGATGCCTTGCTCTGATTTACAGCATATGCATAATGAGACATTGAATAGTTTCTGCGTCTTCCTACAAAGTCAGTGCAATATTTCTTTTGGTTCTTTGGTAGTTGCTAGACCGCATTTTCCAGAGATGTTTATGAACTCTTATAACACTGATCAGGAGCTAGATTTATTCTCCTAACATTCAGCTCTGTTGCAAAGGTCCTTGCCTTTTGATAGAAGAAGAGAGACATTTCCCGATCCACAAGGAAATTATGGTAGATGATTGCAAGTCTTGTGTAGATCTTTAGCTGAGCTTTTTTATTGCCCAGGTCCATGGCAGCAGCAAGTGCTAATTGGTAGTAGCCTGCTGCATCAAAGGGATCCTGCAAGAAGACACACAAAGATAGCACCCTCTACAGTACAACCAGTGTAAGAGGATGTTCAATCAGGTTAAGTATGAAACAAGAATAATCAAGATTCTGAGTTTCAGGAGATTTTCCTACTTGAGAACGTGGTAAAACCTTATGAAATGAAATATTATTCAATGTAACAATTTTCTGCAGCAGTTTTTTGTTATTTCTTACCTTAAGATCATAGAATATAATGTCTCCTAAGATCAAGTACACTTTCACGTAATACAGTGTTTCCTCCTCAAACTCCAGAGGAGAGGAACAGAGGGACAAGGCCTTTAAGTAAAAGTGCTCAGCTAGTTCACAGTGACCCAAATGATGATGAATGGCAGCCAGACGATGGTAAGCTATTCGTTCATTTAGCTGATTTCCTAATGAGATAATGTATGAGTCAGGATAAAACTGAAGTAGTCAAATTATCCCAAACCAGAATACATTTGTGCTATTTTTTTGTTTTACTTCTATAAGGTATTTGCTGATCTTTTATTGATTAAAAAAACTTTGGCTTAAGAGACATCTGGCTAAAGCCTGCCCCTTAAGAAAAGTCCACAGAACTCCTGGATGTTGCAGTGTAGTACTTGACAGCCTGAGATTTTCTTGAGAAATAACTACATTGGTCTAATTTATAGATACAAATATTCTGTGCATACTTATAAAGAATACAGAGCATTTTAATAGAATAGTAGCTAATGCTTTTAGGTTTCCCTTGATCTTCCTGGTACATACTTGATATCAAGTTTCACAAAAAGATGGTCTTTAGACTGATCAAAATGACCTGTCTCTGTGTGTATGGAGTGGCAAGAGGGTTCTTAATCAGTTGAACAGCCTTTATAATAAAGCACAGTAATTTTGGAAACTAGCCGTATTGTTTCCAACTCCTTTTTCCAACATCAGTTCTCCCCGCAAGGATATGAGCAAATCCAGAAGAAATATGACACTCAAAAGCATCTTGAAATATTATAATTCATTAATATTTTATCTTAGCCATGATAAGAAAACTGAATTGGGACTTGGAATCCCAGGATTAATTATAACGCTCTACCAAAGATTTTGCATATGAGGTTAGAGATAGACAGCAATAGAGTTGTTCATTCTTTAATAGAAGCAAAACCAAACAGCAGTAGTATCATTATGAAAACCTAGCAAGAAATCAGACTGTATTCAAAGGAGGAAAGCCTTTTAGAACTCTGCCTTATTTTGTCTATACTGGTAATATTGAGCTGGAATTGAAATTAGTCTTACCTAAACTTACACTGAGCACAAGAGATGTTCTAGCATATTCAAGACTTTCCTCATAAACCTTCAGATTCACCAGCAACTCCACCAGTTTATTGCATAACCTGAGTTCAGTGCTTCTGTTGCCAGTTTTAACAGCAAGTGGAAGAGCTCTGTCCTGAAATACATAAAGCCAGCTTCAGTACTGATGAACCCCAAGACATGCACAGGCAGGCTTTCCTTTATGTCCTGTCCAATTTCTGGTTTTATTTTGCTCTTTGCATAAGTGCTATCTTACACCCAGGAGCTACAGCAGGTGGATTTATTAACATCATGATAAATTATTCAGCTACAGCAGGTTATAAACTGTTTGTGGAGATCAGCTTTTTGTTCCGCATTTGCGGAACACCTCCTGTGATGGAAGAGTATATCACAATTGATTCAGTAGAAAAGCTGCACAAACCCTGTAGAAAGTCACTGCTTTCTCCTTTTCCCAAGTACCATTGAAAAATATGTCTCCAGCAGCTTCAAACAATTCCATTCCTAAATTTGGATCGCCTGTGTAAAGAGCAGCATCCTGAGCAACCTGAAAACAAGGAATTTGGAAATAGACAGAAGCTTGGTTACTTCCTGATAAGAAAATATAAGCATTAGCAAATGAAGAAAGATTTTGTTAGGGCCTCTGTGTTCTGTACAGTTTATTTTATATATATACATATATATAAAATACAATACTGCAATGATTATTACCATTTACTGTCATAATTATGACATTATTTAAAAGCATACTGAAATTTTTCCAGATATGTACAGTTATGTACAATTATGGAGCAGGGAGTTGGGCTTGATGACTCCTATGGGTCCCTTCCAGTTTGAGACACTCTGTGATTCTCCCTAAGATAGGAAATGCTATAAGACCATGCTCTGTCTCTTTGGTACTCTGGTTTTGAGCAGGCCAGTGGGAAATTCCGAAGAAGGAACATAAGGACCTGGACACATAGTGTTATGGTTATTTTAATTTTTTTAAAATACCTTAACATATGTGTAACTATTTTATTTAAAAACTATGTTTTTATACCATTCACGCACCAGCCAAGACTCAGATCTTACTGTATCAGGTTCTGTCTACTACCTGGACTACAAGGCAGCAGAAAAATAGATCCCCAGCTAAGTCAGTTAATGGCTAGAAGTCACATAGAGGACAGCCAGATCTGACTGCAGCACAGCTCTGAGAAAGACATCAGATCATCCAATTTCAGCAGCCATAAGGGCTAGATTCCCATTTGAGGTCATATTTTTTCTGTGTTAGCACAACAGTAGAAGCAGCAGGTGGTCATGGTTGGAGGGTCTGAGGTACACTAATGCTATGTCTCCTGTCTCACTGCTGCAAAGGCAGCCGCAACTCCAGCGGGCTCCATGTTGTGCTATGCATGGCCACAGAGGGAAAGCTCTAGATGCTTTAGAACTGATTTCTGAAAAAGCTATTCTCTCCCTTTTCTGGGGACCTGGCCCACCAGCCAGCATGCAGAGATGATTATTGGCTGTATCCACCAGTGTGCATATGCATTTTGATTGCTGTGGTGCTGTAGAGGTGGTAGCTGAAGAAACACAGGTTTTACAACTGAGCAGGCTATAGGAGAGATCCACTGCTCAAACTCATTCCAGAGTCAAGCAAGAAATTTAAATTGAGCTTCACCCAAAAATACCAAAACTTTCAGCTGTTAAGCATAACATGAATAGCATTACTCTATGTTCAGAACATCATTAGAAAAATCTCTGGGGTCATTATATTGAGTTACTCTTACCATGCCACCTGCACCATGCTGACAAGCACATATCTGTAAGTGTTGACAACATACCTGAATATAAAGATCCACAAGCTCATTCTGCCTCAGAATGTAGTATATCTTTCCTGCCCGTAGCCAAGCATAGGCCTCTTTCTCTTTTTTCTGAAGATCTATAAATATTCCAAGGCTTCTTTTGGTATACTCCAGAGCTGACCTGTAAGCTCTGTAACAGGGGAAAAGTGCTAATCACTACAGGGCTCTTCAGAATTGGGAATGTTTTGAAAAGTTTTTATCCTAACGTAAAAAACAATCTTTTTCTTCTATTTGATGCACAATTATAATTTCTCAGTTATATTTCATTAGTGGCTAGCAAGTTTGGTCTTTCCTCTTCCTTAAATTCAATCTGTTCCCTGTTAGACTTAAATTATTTAGAGACAGTTGATTTTAGATGTGTCCTTCCCCTACACTTCACTAGGGACAGACAAAAAAATAAAATCAATCCTCATCTTTAGTTCTAAATCATTGTCTCTAATGATCATTATTTATGGCTTTTTCCTACAAACTTTAGAAGTTGTGTCAGGAATTTTTGCTCCAGATAAGCACAATTCAACCTAATCAGTATTTGTAGAAAAATCAAGACATGATCAGTTCTAGAAGCACATTTACAATCAGATCACTGGGCAGTACAATTTTTTGTAAGTGCAATGGCACTACACTCTCAGAGCAGTCACACTTTTCATAGAGACTCCCAGGATACACAAATCCCACATACTACAAGCACACAAAGCAGCACCTTCTCCAGCTGGTTAGATCCTGCAAATTCCAGGCAGTTTAAAAATCTTAATTAACTCCTTTGTCATCAGCCTCTCCAAAGAATTTTCACCAACTACAGCATTTAGTTTACAGCAGTGAGTAAAGCAAAATAAATTAGGTAGCAGATTAGGAGAGTTATGTATTTGGACAACAGCCACTTTAAGCATCTACTCTCTTTCCAGAACTGAGGATAATTTTTCCATTATTATGTATGTTGGAAAATACCTAAATCTGAACTGATTCCCTAAAGTGCGATATAGTAAGAAAAAAAGTCAAAATTGCCTTTTACATATGTTTTTCTTTGTTTTACAACACCTTACAAATGGTCTAGAAAAACAAGTAGGTTTCCCCAGCACCTGTTAACTACTATGAATTGATGTGTACAATCTTTGTTTCCTAAGTAATGAAAATGGTATTCTGAAAATAAGAGCAGTATAGAAACTGTCAAGACAGACACTATGCAGTTTTGCACAGTCTTTGTGATTATATAAGTTTTGAAAACAAACATTTCCTTAAAGAGAAACACTTGGAGACAATTTGGTGCCTGACCTGTTTGAAATATGCCATTTTGTTTTGAATGGAAAAAATAATCTTGTAAAAACATACTATCACAACCAAGTCACCTGCCAGCAATAATCTTAGAGGTATAGCAGTCATCAAAATAGTTAACACAAAATGCATTTTAAACATATTTACACAGATTTTAAAAGTAATTTAGCTCTTGAAGCAGAGCTTACCCCTGCCAAAGAGCAAGCCTCCCTTCAGAGATGATAGTTGGGAAAAGAACCCCATCATCTGATAAGTAGCACTCCATACTCCAATTCTAATTAAATATATTTTTTTCACTCTTCTTTGCCAATACAAATCAGTCATTCATCTGCAAAAATTGAGATCCCTTAGCATGTCAGGAGTTACAAACAGAATAAAAGCAAAGCCTTTCAGCATGTCTTACTTTTCTGTTCCTAAAGACAAATAGAGCTGACTAATGTTTTCCAAAATTTGTCCCTCCAGAACTTTGTTGGACATCTTCCTAGCTAAAGATAGTTGATATTCATTGTAGATGACACACTGAGCTTCATTGGGAACAACTGTACTGTAGAACTGACACAGCAGTTTAATTGCTTGTAGTTGACCTAGAAGAATAGATTGAAAATGCTAGCATGAATCCATTTAAAGTGAAAGCTATATTAGTTTTAAAATAATTCATTCTTACAGTTTTACAAGTTCAGCACAGTTACCGAGTAACAGTATAAAAGTCACGACAAGATCCCACTGCCAGTTTCTTCACTCCCAAAGTTAACAAAGAGCAGAGGTTATTTCAAAATGAATCTCCAAAATAAAAGTCCACTTGCCTGTATAAAGTGCCTTAATCATGGTAGCAAGAATGAATAAATAAAGCATAAGTCAATGTAATTTATGCAAAAGTAATACAGATTACCAATTGTGTTCATAATTTTAAACTTGAGTGATAACTACGAGTGATATCTATTCTAAATATTATTGAACACAGAAGTGTCTGGACTTTTTACTAATTAAAGTTATCTGTTTTTTTTTCTTAACATTTTATTTTCTCTATCATTTGTGACAAATTGAAGTACCACCAGAAGAGCAAGCCAACACATTATTTCTCCAGTTATAGGCTAGAACAAAGATTTCAATCACTTTATAACTGTCAAATAACCAGACATAAAGTGTTGTTTAAACCACAACTATAGCATACCTATAAGACAAATATTCCCAAAAAGGGAACATTCTATAACTTCAAAAAAAAAAAAACCAAACCAAAAACATGCTTACTTTCCAGATGACTTGTCTCCATTGCAACTAAAAAAGCCCATTCATAATAAAACCTTCCTTTTTCTCTTTGAGTTGCCCTAACATAGTAACATCCCAACTGAAGGAGGACTTGGATAAAGTCTTGACCACAGTCCGTACTTGGAAGTTTGGAGAACAGCTTCACTGCCCTGATATAATAATGTTCTGCCAGCTTGCTGGCTTCTGCATTCAGGCAGAGTGCCCCAAAATTAGCCAGGGCTATAGCTTGGTTGTGGGTCATATTGGTCTCTTCTGAAAGACGTAGTGCTTTGTAGTAGCTCTCAGCAGCTTCCTTCTTATTATTTGTTCTTTTCAAAGCAATAGCAAGCATATTGTAAGTGATGCCTAGTTGTTGAGGATTGCTCCATGAAGAGTCTATGACAGCATTTAAAATGGCTAAAGCTGTATCATACTGCCTGTAAAGAATGTATAACCAAGCAAGTGAAACCAAGTAGTTAATAGCTTCTTCTGGCTTGGCAGAAACATTAGCATCCATTGCTTTCATCATGTAAACAATGGCTTTTCCATACTGTTTGTGGTGGCTGTACAGTTTTGCTAAGCTAAGAGAGATAGTGCTGCATAGTCCTTGCTGCTCATTAGAAAACACAGAAGAAAGTGCTTGTATGAGGTAAGGTGCAATTTGGGATGGAAGTATTTGTCTGAGTTGTCTCAAGCCATAGAGCTTGGGAGCATTTTTAATGACTAGATCAATCCTTGCCAAGGAATCTGTTAAAGTACTGGAGCTCTGGGAAGAAGCAACCTTTATGCAACTCAATACAATGTGAGGCAAACACTTTTCATTGTAGGACTCTGCTAGTTTAAAATAACAGCTGTTAGATAAGTTGTTTTGTAAACCCAAGTCATTAAGTAATAGTTGAAATCTTTCCAAGAATGGTAGTGCCTCTTCATGCTGCTTGTGTGCACTGTAGTGCTTTGCCAGTAGAAAGCATGCCCTTGCCTCTGCATGTTTGTTCTGGCTCAAAATTGTCTTCTTCAGAGCATACTTTAGAATATCTGACTCCAGGTCAGCACTACAAATGTAGTTGGGAATTCCCATGAGAAGAGATGTAGCTTTGTCAAAAACATGAACACATTTTTCTTTGTTCTTCTGTGTCAAGTAGACCACTGTGAGATTTGTATAAAGAGCAATTACGAAGTACAAATCACTAAACCCCCCAGCTACTGCTCCCAGTGCTTCCTCAAAATACACCCGAGCTTGGGAAAACTTTAGCTTTTTAACACTGAGTCGTCCTAACAGAAAGCACAGCCTTGCTAGTGCCCAGGACATACCTCCTTTCTTTGCTGCTTCCCTTGCTAATCTAAAAAAGCCAACCAGTTCTTCTTCTGAAACCCCATAAAACATGCTGTTGATAAATGAATAAGAGAAATTGTACAGGTTTTGGAAGTTTCTGTCATACTCTTCCCTATTTAAGAAGAGTAACAGCGACTCAAGGACATCAGGTGCTTGAACATCATCTTGGCATATGTTAAAGTAAGGTCCTTCAGGTGGAGGAAATGTTTCTGTATTTGGAGAATCCTTTCCTTCAATAGTTGGCTCTTCTGCCTGAGTGACCTCCAAGTTCTTTAAGTTCTTCAGTAATTTTTCTATCTTGCCATTCTTGCTAGTAGATCCTGTGCTAAAATGTGGACATGGGATTTCTGAAATTCAAAAATACAGATCACAACTTGTATGCATGCACACCGAGATCTTTGTTAGACTAAAAGCAACTACTAGAAGAAGATGGTGTTAGGAGATCATTATGTAAACATATTGCACTTTCTTAGCAGTATGTCTAAGAGACAAGCCAAAGGTGAGGAAAGTGAGAGATTGAGAAGGATCAGGGAGGAACAAGTGTGGGAGACTAGAGGTGTGGTGATAAACAGGACTTGCCACATGTTGAGTAGGTTGTTGATCAGCACATTCATCTAGCCAGGCCCTGGACCTGATCCAACACTAACCCAACAAAACATTGTTTCGTGTGTGAATATATATACACACACACACACTGAGCATATATTCTCTGTTGTCTCTGTGTGTCTAGGAGCAAGAGATCTGCCACTGAATTACAATGCAGATTAGCTGGTAAGCGGGAAAAAAAACCAGAATCTGGAAAAAACTAAGGTCTGAATTGAAGGCTAGGTAAGTGGTTCAAGCTCAGGGCATTGATACCAGATGGGCTTCAAGTCTAAGGTAACTGGGACTTGACCGTGCATGTGAGTTGAGTAAGGGTATGCCTATGTTCTGATAGGAAGCTAAGGCAGGTGAGCCAGGGAAGACTGAGCTATTTGAGTTGAAGTCTCATATAGGTGCCTGCATAGGTCTTGTTTTCCTATCTACATTTTCTGTGTGGCCAGCCATACCTATGTAACATGTAAAAAGATTTACTTGTTTCAATCTAGTACCAACCCTGATTCTCTGCTAGCACAGATGAACTTTCTCATTGACCTAAATTTTCCTAGCACTGACATTGTCAAATACCTTACGTATCTAAAAAGACAAATATGCCATCATTTCTTTAGTCCTCCTGCTGTTACCCAGCCAAGATAATAGGGCAAGGTCTAGGGATGTAGTTGCAGTCATAATCAGTGTAAAGCTCACAGCTGCACATCAATATGAGCTTATTGAAGTTAGAGCCACGTCTCCTTAGTCTCATTTCTGAAACTGTTCAGCAGAAATATAAATATCAAAATTGGTATTTAGAAAAACATAGTACAATGCAAGTAATTATAGTGACAGCTTAGCAACTAAATGCCAAAGGGAAATCTGCATCCTCATCAAAATATTTCCTGTGAGAAATATATTTATGGGATGAAGTTTTCTAGCAGATGAAAAATCTGCTAGAATTCAAAGCACTTACCAGGTACCCCATAAACACTGTTTTGCTCTGTTAAACAATGTGGAGGTGTCAGGTGGTGGCACCTGCCTGTATGTCACAGCAATAAAAATACAACATACAGTTTGCAGTTAGACAGAAAGGTCCAAATACAGACATGTGATGTCAGAGAAACCCTCAATATCTTAAAACAAAACCATTATAGCAGTATTTAGGAAAGCAAACCAAGAAAAAAGAATTTTACATTTCAAAGACACATTAGTAGAAAAGCTACCAAAGAAATTGTAGACATAAGAAGCATTACCACATTCATGAGCTTTCTGGAATTCTGGTTCTTCTAATTGGTCTGGTGAGGAAGAAAAAAAAAAGTAACATTAGTTATGGTATCTTAATGTTGTTTTTTTCTTCAGTCAAACACTAATGTTGATGTGTAAAATGACTCCCTGTCATAGCCTGAGCTGCATTTGTCTGACATGCCTTCATTATTGTTCACACACATGCTGATTTGCAGCATTAAACCGATGTATCTGGTTCAAGTCTCTACACCAGCCCCTTTCAAATTGGAGCCTGCAGCTCTGTCTCTTAGGATGGCACTGATGGAGATAAAACTGTTCTATATTTGACAAGTATACACTTCACCACAGAACAGCCTGTGGCAATGTAAGAAATTGCTGCAGTTATTTTACACTACCTTATACTAAGTCTGTAAAGGTGAAACCCCAATTAGTTTATGTAAAACACAACCACTTAGAGAAATAATAGCTGTACCTGAGATAATGTAGCTAAAAGTATTTTTTCTTTGTATGAATACATTTTTTGCTATTTTTCAATACTTTTGGAAGTGAAGTCAAGCACAAAGAGGTTTGTTTGCACTAGCTGTCAATAATTATTATTCCACCTTTCCCAAGATGAATAAAAAGCCAGCAGTATTTGGGTGAGCATACTGCCTTTTATAACACAGCACTGTTGAAAACTTGAGGATCTGTTCAGCTCAGTGTTTAAAACCCTGCTGTTTAATTTATTCAAACAGAAAATTTGTAGATGCTCTGATGGGAAGTCTTGCATCAGCAGAAGAGTAGGAAGGATGATATAAAGAATTTTTACATGCCATATCTATGATTGAACTGAATGATACCATGAACCAATTGAACCATGATACTGCAAACGTAAAGGCTGGAATCAGTTATAACAGCTATACAGGAACTTGTGCAGTAAGAAGGAGTAAAAACTCATACTTGCCTATTCTGTACACAGAGCAAACATCTGTGATGGAGGTTTGTTTCAGCAAGCATATTACTTCTTCCAGCTTTTTTTCTTTTGAAAAAAACAATAACTCTTCAGCTTCAAGAAAATCTGAGTCTTGTGGTCTACAAGAGAGGAGCAACTTTAAAGGTGTCTGAAAGCAGAGTTGGCTTGAGGAGCTGACTGTATGAGTCAAATTGGAGCTTGTTAAAGAAACTGATACAAGCTTAACATTGTAGGTCCTTTTGTGCTCAAAGTTAGTCATTTATAGCTACTATGTAGTTTGTATGTAAATTTATGCTTGCAGCTAAAAGCTTCTGTCACAGAGTAAGTTTTACATCTGTATCATGACACTGAATTTTGAGAGAATTTAAAGCACAAAATCTTTAAGGACATTATGGTATCAACATTCTAATGCAACCTTAAAATTACACATCAACTAAACAAGGAGTTCTTAAGTGTTCGCAGGTCTCAGCATGCACACAGTTCAGACATAGAAGTAGCCTGCTTTCATGGTGACAATGCATGCTGAAATGTAGACCCAAACCTGTAGAAAACGTGCATTAGGAGCAGTTATTTTTAAGAGAAGCCCCATTTGAAGTTAAGGACTGTAATTAAGAGTTATCACAAAATAAACTTGGATGCTTTAACATATATCTAGAGACCAGTAAAAAAGTAATCTGCAAGAGCAAAGCTGCTTGGATCTTGCAATCCAAAGAACAGAGACTGAAGCAGATATAACAGCTACAGGAATTTTTTTCCCTGTTAAGAAGCTCAGGTACAGACCGATGTTTTCCAGTATTTAAACACTCCATATTTCATTTTCTTTGCATTTGCTTTACACACTGAAAATTCTTATTAAAAACCCAGAAGAAAAAAAAAAAAACAAACAGAAACCAAAGTTTAACAGTCAGTATTTTAAAGCCCTGGACACAAAGCCTCTTTGGTTTTGATTTAAATACATATCACTTACTCATTTCTAGATAAGTCCAGTTTAACATGACTTGTCTTTACAAAGCCTATTTGACCAGTAAATAGGTGTCTTCCAAGGAACCATTCCAGGCATTCAATGAGATAGCCAAGGATCTCAATTTTGTCCCCTTCCTGGAAACTAATTTCTTCTGGCACAATACTTTCATAATTCATCACAGCTAGACACGATCCCATTGCTGTGTAATATAGAAATAAATAATATTTGCAGATAAAGTTATTCAGCAGTACAAAAATACACTTAATAGAATAGAAACTCAGCAGAAGAACACACAGCAAGAGACATTCCTGCAACTTGTGAGCAGAATGTCCAATGTAGCAAGATTTAAAGCATCTAAACATAAGTGGCTTGGTTTAAACCATTAGCATTGTAGATAGCAGCATAAGAAAGATTTCCCAACCATTAGAAATCAAAGATGAAAAGGTTTTTACAATTCTAGTAAACTCCATGAAACAGCAAAGTTTTTTAAATCTCTACTTGCCCCTCTTATAAAGGGCTCTGAACCTGGACCAGCGTAAGAACATTTGAACCAACTGATAAAATCCCTACTGGATAAGTGTACAGTTATACTAGTCAATAGAGTATTAACATCGACAAGTATGGTAGAAAATAAGCCATATTTATCCTCAGAATATCTGTATAAGTTTTATTTCTGTCAGTATTAGATAAAGCAATACAAGTGTGAAAGATACACAATAATTACATTGGTGCATTTTCTTAAAGTCTGTCATGAAATTTGCAGAGGCATCCTCAACTTACTCTCCACTATTTTTTATATCTTCATATGGTATTTAGGATGAAAAAAAGAGAGCAATAAGATAGTCAGCTTAGAAATTTATGGTCCCATGTAACTTTGAAAGTTGTTTTACTATCCTAATAAAATGAAAAAAAAAAAAGAACCCTTTAAAGCCTGTCCTAACAAATTCATACAGTCAATTTGGGGTTTTTTTCAATGCTAATGTTTGATTAGAATTTCTTACCAACTTTACTGATGGATTTAGATTCAGTTTTGTAATCAAAGTCAACAGGATTAGAATACCCTTTAAAAAACCATCTGAAAGTAGAAAAATAAATTTACTTTAGTGTATAAAAACCCCTTCATTAAATATCGTGAAAATAACTGATATTTTAAATCCATTTGAAAACAACACACCCTTCCCACAATTATCTTTCAATTTCAGCACTGCCTGTACACTTCAGACACAGCTATGTTTTGAGTAATTCAGTTGTAAAAAGTGTTATTTCAGTCAAACCAAACCAACAAAGTCATTCTATTTCTCTATGCCCAAGATCATAAAGAAAGACCAGATTTAAGAACTAAGAGCACAAATGAATTAATTTCTAGCAATTTCCAGAATTATCAATGGACTTATTTCATTGATTTAATTTTGGATTTCTACTAACTATGAGCTTGAACATGAACTTGAAAAACTGCATTAAGGAGGTGGATGGCTCCTGTCAATCGTATTGAGTAAAAACACTACTACTCTGTTTCATCCATATTTCCAAGGATTCTGAAAACCGATTATTTTCACTTTGTATTATGCTAGAAAGGTTCATAAAATTTATTTCAGACTCAAGAATACAAAAAAAAACAATATCTAACTCACAAAAGTGTGAAACAGCTTTAAGTGCTGCTCTGCTGGTATCTAGATGAATTTCGGATGTGTGATGTTGAAGTGGAGCATTTGTTTTCAGTGCTAATGGAAGATAAATAAATGCTCCACAAAAAGCTACCACGTAGAGACACCTATGTCTAAAAAGATGTGTATGTATGAAGCAGATACATGCAAAATGGGTAGCTAGAGTCAGGTACCTACTGATGAAAAGGGATGAGTGGCTCCAGAGAAGCATTGGACTGCACAGTCATTTCACCGTCCACATATCCACTTGTTATACCTTCAGTAAAAGCGCCAGTCTCTAAATAAGTGTTTATTTCATTGTCTGCAGCCATTATCTTTCTTAGCAAATTGTCAGGACATAAAACAAAAAATGGCCCTAAAAAGAAAGTGGTGGAAGCAGTTGTCATTTTATGTAACATTTTTAAGTCATACAAGCTTTAAACTAGCTTCAAGAAAATCTGTAATATTCAATTGAATTAAAAATATATTTCACAAGAATTTTCTTCCTGATTACCAATTATTCATACTTTTCTGTGTAGTTTCTTGTTCAGATAAAAAAAAGCAGTGCTGAGAGGTGTTTAAGTGTAGAGCCTTCTGCTGCTGCAAAACTTCATGTTACTACTACATTAACTATTAACTACTGTTAATCAACAATCCATCTAGCCCATCATTCTGTCTCTGACAGTGGAAGCAAGTGATATTATTTAGAAGGGCACCTACAATCCCTCTCCTGCATATTCGCAGTAATTAAGCACATTAGAATGTGCATCCCTCCCTAATCTTTTTGGGACCCAGTTATGAACCAGTTGCACACGGATTTCTCTAATCCCCCAATGATCCTACTAAACTCAACCTGCATTTGTTCCTTTGTCATCTTTTTTCTGGTGCATTTGGAATAAATCCATTTAAATGTCAACTTCATTAAGTATGTGAATAGGGCTCAATATTTGAATTTAGGGTTTTAAATAAAGGTACTACTTTAAATTCAGGCTTAGCATGTACATCCTTCCTTACCTTCCTGTACTAGCAGGCTTCTGTACATCAAATGTAATGATTTTTCATTTATACAGACTTCAATGCCTGCTTCTTCCTCCTCTTGAGAATAGAGCCAAAAGGATTGATCTAGAAATAAGTTCTCCATGCAGTGATTTATAAAACCTAGGATGGAAAAATCCAATTTGTTTTATTTGCAGTATACAGTATTTTATAAGAAAAAACCTTTCAGAAAATCAGAGAGTAAGATAGGCATTCAGATAAAAATTGTTTAACCCACAATGTATAACTAATTACACTAAATTAGTATCAGCAAAATTACATCCAGTCACATGCATTACATATATTTCCTCTGCTCAGCTCTCACAAACTATACCTAAAAGGCACACGACTTTTATACACCTAATCCTGCTGAAAAAGCTGATCGTGTTCTCCCTTCATGAGTGCTCCCCATAGTTTAGCTATATTCAAAAGGTTTGGAGTCTGAAAGCGGTAATCAACAGCAAGCTTTGAGAAACAGGTGCTTAACACCACCTCAAGAGGTGACTGGAAATAATCACAAAAAAATAACCTCTGTAAATTTGTTGCTCAACTCAGCTGTGAAACCACCACAGACAACTTATTTATACTGAGCCTAGGTATTAGATTCCTGGTATTTCTTTGTGACAGAGATGCTGCTGCATACCAGAATCATGTAAGTCACATGAAAACAGTGCTTGATTTGGAAATTTGGACTCCTTGCACTAAGACTTTCAGCTTTCCTGTAGCTATCATATAGCTTTGAGATTTGGTGTTTCATAATTGGCATGCTACAGACAGCACACTATTAAAAGGACCAACATTATTAGCAAATCATTTTATGCAAAATGTCACAATGAAGCAGAAATGCTTCATTGCTAGATGACAGATCGAGGTGTTACTCTGCTAATTGGAAGATGCTGAATCAATTCCCTGTTAGGAACAGCCTTACTTACAAAGAAACTTAATCTTCTTGAGCTTTTCCCAAATAACTGGATTGAAATAGTATTTTTTCTAGCTCTCTAAAGAGCATTCTAAAATTAAAAAAGCAAGTAAATAGTAAACATTATATCTGAAGTAAAAATTCTTTTAAATTAATCATGGAACAGCCTAGTTCAACTGCAATGCACTCAAAAAAATCGTGGGAAAAAATAGAACAATGGAACTGATTCAAATCTTATCTTTCATTAAAGACCTGTGAAGTTACAGGATGTTAAAAAGAGAACTGAAACCAGTGACAAAAAACATACTCCGGTTTAGAAAAAAAATGGAGCATGTAAAGCACATGAAGCAAACTGCTTTACTTAACATTTCCTCTGGAGCCCTACCAACTCTGGCCAGTTTGCTCACTACTGTTCAGAAAGGATGTGGAGCAACTAGAAGTAGTACAGTAGGAAGCATGATCAGGGGTCTAGAAAATACACTCTGCAAAGAAGGGGTATAGTAATTAGGGTTGATTTTCTAGTGAAAACAACACTGAGTGGAAGTGCAGTTTACAAGTCTCCAAATCAGTATTAGCATAGCACAAGGAAAGAGGAGTAACCTTAACATGTCTACAGAGCGAGCAGAAAAAGATGTAAAACCATTTCACTTGCAGCACAGATTAAGCTTTCTGGGGCAGGGGGTGCACAAACCAAAAACCACACCTGGATTAAAACAGATAGAAAGAATATATAGTCTGACTCTAGAGTAACTGTTGTCAACAAAAGCTGTTATCTGCTTTGGAAGAAAGACAAGATCTCCTAGAAGTTGGAGAGTCTCTCCAGGCCTATCACAGTACTCCATTCAGGAACACCACTTACTGCTATTAGGAGTTAATACAAGCAATCTCAAACTCTGGTTCAACAATTCCTAGTCAATCACAAATTGTGCACACAGGAAAAAAGCATATTAGACTGTTACATGGTGAAACAGCTTTACCCAGTGAGTGATAGGTTTGAAACTTCCATATTTCTTCAAAAGTTTTAAATGTCACGACTATTAGGTCTTGCTCACTGTGAATAGAGAGCAGTCTGGCAGAGAGCTCCTAAAAAAAAAATCAAACCAAATATTTTAATTGTTATACTGGATTCAAACACCATTTCTCACTAACACTTGTACTGAAATGCTATGCAGTAAGAGGGATAAGGAAATTACCCAGGATTTTACCTATTTTTTACCTTTTTTTGACAAGTATTCTCTAGGTCACTTAAACCACTGTACAATCTTAGTCTCCAACATTTGCCCCTAGGTTTTCCTCAGAGCTTTGTACCCTTATGAAGGCATTACTCTTAATGCATTTTTGAGTCTTCTACTTGTAGCTTCAGTCTTGTTCCAGGGGAAAAACACTGAACACTCATGCCCTAGTTCACTCTTTCCATGGTTAAGATAATTAAGTGTACTGGAGTTCGTAGGTTTATTTTTACATTTTTGTGTTTAGGGTCTGGGTTTCTTTTTTAATGCAGTAAGATCCTTTTCTCTTTATTTGTACTGGTTTGTGTTGCTAGATTTGCATTATATTGTGCATTTAAAAGATGACCAGTGATCATTGTAAATGATAGTGATGGCTTTTATAACGAATTTCCGAAATGCTAAAATGGGGAACAGTACAAACTTCCAAATAAGTGAAAAAAATACAATTTGATGGCAATCTAGCAAAAGAGATGTCTGGTTGCACTTCAACTCGAATGTTAAAAGCAGGGCTCTCCAATGATTCTGGCTAACATCTCTCAAGGAAATACAAAGAACTATAGAAGTTTGAGTCAAATATCTGAACCAGTATCTCAGAATTTCAGACACAATGCTAACTGGTATAAAACTACCTAGATGTATCATTTCCCCAGTATGGTACCTTTGCTCCCATCACATTCAAATTGAAATGCATCTTAAAACAGTTTAAAGATTGAACAGAAATTGGTTCCAACTCCAGGGAAAAGAAAAATATTTTCCTCAAGCATTTTCTGTATTCTGAGCAAGACAGAGTTGAACCACTGGTTTTATGACTTCGGTCATAATTTTAAAAGATCTCTAAATTAACATGAACGGAAGTTAAACAGAATTATGTTAATTGAAAATATACAATAGTAATTCCTTTTGAGAAAAAAAGTCCAGCCTAAGCCTCTTCATCAGGCCTGCCTCATCACTCCTTTGATCTTCTGCATGCCCCTTTCTATGCTAGATTAAATATTAACAAGAGCCTGAAATCTATTAATAAGTTGTCAACACATGCTAAAATATCTCAGCCTCAAGGGCTTTATGCACTGCTGAATATCAAAACAACATTCTAAGGAAACTTATAATTATAAATCTTGCTTCCTTCAAAGTCCTTTTCCTAGTCTGTTTCTAATAAGACCACAAATATAGTCTAGCTGTGCACTTTTTTCTTCTCCTCATGATTCTCCCTTTCTCCATCTTGCTCTAAACAATACCCAGAGCAGCAGAATTACAGACCATTGCCACAGAATCAGCAGTCTGGTGATGGAGAGTTCACAACACAAGAAAAACTTGTAGAAATACTTGCATCTGAGGTGGTCAAAGCCACAGCTAATTAAGATACTGGTGCTTGGCTTGCTAGCAAAGGGGCTGGAACTCAGGGCTCAGAAAGTGGGCACCAAAGGTCAAGTGGTGCCATGCCACTTCTTTATCAAGAGGGAAGAGGAGGCTTTATATTTTATTTGTACCAAACCTCATTGGTTGTAGAGAATGTGTTTCCTGTATACAAACATATTAAAGACTGTAATAAAAATTGCTCAACCCAATTGTATACTATTTAAAGCTATGGCCATCCAGCCTTAAGTCCAATATTTATGCTACTCTCCTTCAGATTCCCTCTTTGGCTCAGCAGTGGGTTTCCTGGGTGACTTTCTTGCCAGACTGGAATGCCAAGTGACTTGCATGCCAAGTCACTGGAAACTGAAGTATAAATATGAGGACAAATTAAAAACAAAACACATTATTTCCTTAGATGTAAATCAAAGCTGAACATCTTTAAAATAAGCCACTTAAATGCCTTATTTAGCTGGGGATTATTTTACTCGAGTTTGGTGTTGCAGTCTTTTTCAGTGGCTCAATATTACTGGCATCTCTAGATAAGGGCCACAGTGTAACTCTGGTCACTTATATTCAAGCACACAGCATCTAGATGGAATTGGGACCCAAATACTTCACAGGTTATTTTAGTGGGGCAGGGGGTATTCTCTGAATAAATAAAACAATTGCCAAGAAGTTGACTTACACTGAAAACTGCCATCACCTCCCTGCTGTCATTTTCCAGAAGACGGAGCCGTGCTCTGAGCTGTCTTTGGAGTCTAGGATCAGGGCATCCACTCTTCCGTCTCACCATCGTCAACTTCAAGAAGATATCTGGAGAAGAATATCCTTTTACAGTGCACAAGTTTTGTGAATCAGCTTTGGAGAACCAGTAAATCCTAGAATCTGCATAAAGAACTTGTGTTTTCAGCTTCAGACACACAGAAAATTGGTCTACTGCATATTTCTGCTTCATTTTTGTTATCCAGTAGAGGTGGTAGCCTAGCATGGAAAAAGATTATTTTTTTTTCCCAGCTGCATAATAAAGGCTACAGCTATACAAAGGAGCGAGATGATAGTCTGGAAACGTTGGGAGAGAACTGACACTTGGGAATAGAGAAAAGAGGCAAAAAAGCAAGCAGATTGGTAATTTGTCAAATTAGACACCTCCATGAACATTGAGAACATGCTGAGGTTTCCAAATATCTGAGTATTTGGAAAAACTGAGGCAAACATACACTGGAATCTAAAAAACCCAAATAAACAACATAACCAAAACCTACATAGTTCAGCATGTTACAATAACCGTTAAATTTAAAGACTAGCGTAAAGTGTATCTGACATGTCACACCCACTACTTAAGAATGCTTCCATAAATATAATATTCAACAAGCTGTTTCTCAGCTGGTTGAGCAGTACCAAGCAAGATAAATGGTGACGCTGAAAGGTCACTTACATGATTTCCCCAGCATATTTGAAAGAAGCTAGGTATCTCTTCTCAGATCTTAACAGCTGTATATGAGAAGCTGTTATTACAGCTAAGGGTACAGTTTCAGCTAGTTTCTCTTAGGTAAAGATGACATTTGATAAACCTGCTTTCATTCTGCATATCTGTTAATTTAACTCAATATCAGTAAATCATATTCACAAGTTTTCAGATACCCAGATGGCTGTATATAAGCCAATAATATCCACTTGGGAAGAATTCCCATTGCAAGGGTGTAAATGGGTCACACGTCCAGTGGTAAGTGGGATTGTACATCCTAAAATATTTCACTTCCAAGTTTCATCTTTTGATCAGGTAAAAGATGGTTTTTCCACATTCTAGTCCAATATGCTGCACCTTAATCTTTTTTCAGAGGGTTTCCTGTATGTCTCCAGTAGTGACTTATGCCTAAATTACTCAGTACTTTTAGGTTAAGAAAGATAGATCAGAAATTTAAAGCCCTGTTACTGAACAGACTTATTTTTTTAAACTGTGCTCATATAGTCAGTTATTGGTGCAAAGAACATGATGCCTTTAAATATTACTCAGATCACAGTTAGGTAACAGTATCATTGACATTTTCATTTTACCTGGGGCCATAAAAATATACTGGCACAAAAAAAATTTTACTTAATATCTTAAATTTTTGTTTTATATAAACTGACTCCAAGTTCAATATATAACTGTAGAAACACAAATTAAGCCTTATATAAAAGCTAATATTACTGAAATAATTACATTGAATTAAAGCAGATGAAATATGTCTGCTTCTGCCAAAAGAACTATTAATAATGCAGTATGAAAATGAAACATGGTCCAAAAGCTCATTACACCTTTGGCAATCTCCATATCTGCTTCTGAGAGCTCTGATCCATATTCCCAGTTAAGAATCCAAACTCTGTACAGAGCAAAGCAGGTACATAATGATTCTATAAGCATAGATAATTTAACTACAAATAGCCATATACCTGGGGGTCACTGACTACCGATGATTTGATTTGTCAGGTCAAAGAAAGCAGGGTGCATCCCAGGATTGTTTTGTGGTGATTTCCCTTTCTCCACAAGGAAGGGAAGGGAAATGTGATTAAGACCCTTGATGCACAGAGCAAGCCATAAGCCCTCCAGCAAACAGGTACAGCAGAATTCCCCTTTGAAGGGCTGCACTCACTTGCTACTTAAATGAAAATACAGCATTAAAAAGTAAATTAAAACTTGGAAAGGCCACAAACTTAGGTAAGACATTTGAAGAACTGAAGCCTGTTCATAAAATAAGAAATTAACTTTTTTTTTTTAACTAGCCATTACGATAAAGTCCATAAATTGTTTCTGGCTTTTATAGCCTAAGTTACTTCTCTTTTTATGAGAATATTTTTAAGAAATCTTACGTAGAAGCTGGATGCTTCACAGGTACAAACCATGAAATATGTTATAAAGTTACAGAAATGAATACTGCAAGTTTTGTTGACACAGCCTCAAAAAAAAAAGCAACAGGAAAAGCATTATATTTATAAGATGTGATGGAATAAAATGTCTTACCAGTTGGAAAATTCTCTGCCTGACTGGAAAGTGTCCTTGAACTGGCATTCATGGATTTTTCACTTTCAGAACACACTATTATGATAAATGAAAGGAATGTTAAGTGCAGTTTCTAAGCCCATATAAATCACACTGGGGAAAACCCAGTAAGAAAACACCCCACATTTTCAAAGGATTTGATGCATTAGACAACTGCTAGAAGAAAATAACTCCTATTTTTCCCCTTCTTGCCATATAACTCCCAAAATCCACAAGAAGTATCTGAAGATCTTTTCTATCCTACTAGGGAGGGAGTTAAGTTTCGGTTTCATCATTTTGATGTGAAGACAACAGAAGGAGTGGAAGATCAGTCTCTCAGGAAACTGAACTCCAATTTGGAAGGGATAAAGTAAAAACCAAGTGATATGAAGATTCGGGAAATCAACCCCAGATTATCATTCATATTAAATATATTTAGCTTCTGGGATTTTACGTGGGTTTTTTCCTTTCTTTTTCAGTCCTTATTTCTTTCAGTTCTTTTGGAGACTACATTCTTATGCTGAGAGAAACACCCACTCCAAAATTAATTTTTTCCTAAAGGTCCCTTGGCAAAAATCAGTGAGGACAAGTCTTGATATTTCTAAAAAAAAAAAAAAAAAATTTAAAAAAATCAAAGTGGGAGAAATAGATCTTTAATTTTTAAAAGAAATCTACTGAGGCAGTTTTCATATATCCCAAGACATTTTCCTCTGCAATTCTGCTTTCAAGAACAAACTTGTAATATAGTAGTTAATATTAATTTCTAAATTCAGCTGTTGATGATACAGGAATAAAGTAATGCAAATAAATATACATAAGCAGAGAATTTTCCTTATTCAGAAAAAAGGCAGTAAGCAGCAAAAACATCTTCAATGCCAATTATTAGTGTATTCTAGAGATAGAAACTTCAATTCCCAAGCACTTTCATTTTGATTGGGTGTTTGACAGTGCTGTTGTTTTTTTTGTTGGATTTCTCTATTAAAAATATGGATTCAGCAATATTTGTTTTTAAATAGAAATTTGATAGTAAGCGCACTGCAGTGTAGGCTGACTATTAAAGGAATATTATACATTCAAGTTCCCCAAAAGTTCAGGGACCATAATTGCAATTCTGCCTTATTTTTGTTTAGTCAGAATTACAAACAGAGCAATTGTCAAAATTTGGACAGCATATTATAAATTTCTTTGATCATCATTTAGCAGTTAAGGACAACTAACTAGCATATGTTTTTAGTATGTGAACTTGCCATTACTATTATTTTGATATTCCCACTTATGGGCTCACCTTGAAAATTGACACATGAATATCCAGCACATAATACCTTATTCAAAAACTAAATCTAATTTCTATGGATTTTAGAAAAGCAGAAGCTATGAGCAAGCATTTTATTACACGCTAGAGTTTAATTACAAATAATAGCTGGCTATTAAATTTGAGTAAAAGCATAAGAGTTACTATAAATACATTTTAAGTATTGAGACTGTTTGAAGTGCTAGAATTAGATACAAGGACTTAACGTGAACTCCATGCTCCCTCCTAATTAGTGGGATGACTCTCATGCTACTTGGCAAGCTACAGAGAAACTTTATACTGCCCTGGAATGCTTGTACATGGTATTCTTTGATGTCAGCAGAGTTGCAGTTGTGAACAGAAAGACATTGTCTAAGCCATAGTACATACAATATAAAAGATTTTTTCCAAGGATTGCTTGAAGTGCTTTGACATTCAGAAATCTCTTGGACCTACTATAAAGTAAGAGTCTGGCCACTGGTTTTGAGACAGCCACATATGAGGTAAAAAAAAAGGAATTAATTTTCGCTTCTGAATCTTGGACGTGATAGAAAATACTACCAGACAAAAGCTTAAATTTCAGCATTGTCTCTGAGGTTTTGACAGTTTTAATCTCAGTTTATCTAGCTAATAAATAATCCATTTGCCTGCCCAAAGTGAATTTCAGTATGGATTGTTTAGTAGTCCAATCTATGCAGCATTACCATGGAGGAATTTGTGTTGCTGCCTTTAAAAGTTGTAGATGAATTTCAGAAAAAGGTCAGCCAAAAGCTGAAAAATGCATGACAGTTCTCTGCTTCTGCACAGTGAGAGTATTTAAAGAACACATTTCAAGCAAAGAAAAGCCAAGGGCACAGCGACCCAAAGATTGTTGGGATCTTACCCATTTGTAGTGTGGTTGTCCTGACTCCATCTCCAACGGCGCTGATGGCATCATCGGCCTCCACATTTTTCCAGCCAGACCTGCACCTTCCCTGCTCCATTTCTGTCCTCTCCGAGTTCCTGTCTTGTTTTCCCTCTGAACTAGGGGTGATGGCATTAGCACTTGGCATGGACATGCTGCCTGCTTCTACCAATCTGTCCATAGTTTTGCACGTCCTCACAGTGAAGATGTTACTATTATCAATCTGAAGGAAAACAAGAACAATAATATTTTTATTAAATTCAGAATGCACACACAAATTCAGAGTTATCCTTCTCTTGCAGGAATTATTTTTAATTGTAATACATTAGAGTATTTGCTTTAGAATTTCACAGGAATTGTACAACGCCCAAAATCATCCCAGAAAAAGCTCTTGTAATCAGAGGGCATCACTGCTTCAGAAACCAAGCAATAGATTTGACTAAAAGCAACAATCCAAGACTTGAAGTGAAATGTACTAATGCCTGCTGATATTTATTCATTCTTGGCCAGCCTTAACACAGAACCTCTAAGGGATAGCATCATTCACATTAACAGAGGCAATATGGGAGAAAAACATCATTTTCTAAAGGTGATGAGAATGGAATGAATACTGCATGCTTAATCCAGGCAAGCAGGAAAGTTTTTATAAATCCAACTAAAGATTAAATCCTTTGCAGCAATCCACTGTGCAGGAAGACTAACGTGCAAGGACCCAAAGATTTATTTTTTTTTGCAGTAAAGCACAAGAATGGTCTACTGAAGCTGGAGGCCAAATCTGGCAGCAAGACTGTTATTGGCATGAGCATCAGGAAAATGGAATGGAAATGGAAGTAGAGCACAAGCACACACTTCACTACTCTCTCTACAGTCACTGACTTAAGATGCCCTGTGATCCCATTTCTCAGGCACAAGATACTGCCGCTTTAGAGAAGGGCAGCCAGACCACCAGCCAATGCACCCACAAAGGATGTGACCCATGCAGGCAGCACATGCCTCACTGATATTTAGAGACTTTTCCCCAGTGGACTCTACTTCATAAAGCCACAGGACAGACCTTTCTTTAGTCCTGTCACTTGGACTTAATCCAAATTTCTCTGTGCTTATTTCAGCCATACTCCTTAGTGAGCAGTGTGCATTATGAAGATACAAACTTGTAATCTCCACGACATTTCCTCTCGTTTGTTTTCCAGCAGAAATAGTTCCAGAAGAAAAAAATCCAACTGAAGCTGTTGATGGAAGATGGCTTTCACCCTGCCAAAACCTCAGACTCATGCCTGATCACTGAGTACCCCCTCATGGTCTAGACTTCAGACTAGTCTGGGAACATCTCTTGTCTGTTCAGCACACAATGGAGTATCCAAAAACACACTGTTCTGTCTTGCTCCTTTCACCATTTATTCACAATTGCCTGTTGGACTGGTGATTTTCAAATGATGTTCTGTGCTGTAGCATCACAGCTGTCTGTACAAAGTTACATGTATAAATTTACATACATAGAAAACACAACTGACAACTCAAAAAAGTTATTTTGATGCCTTCTCTCAGAGAGAAAAAAAAAAGTATTTTCCCCTATCACATTGTAGTTTTAATGTAGTTCTGACTTCAGATCTGTTTTTCTCACTCTGTTCCTGAAAAACTGCCTATTGGGCTTGATGACCTAGTTATGATTAAAAACACAGGCCTGATGGAGACCAGACTCATGTTGCTAGAGATATGCTTTTCTATTTTTACAGCTGATGTTTTCCTTAAAGGACAGCAGCCAACAGTATTCTTTTCAGTACTGTATTATGATTATACGTAATTCATTGTGATTTTCACACTTAATTAAACACTCTTCTGCATATATTTTGTAAATACTGGTATCTCCCATGAAGATGGTGTAAATGTTGTAGTATTCAGAATAATTTAATTTCAAAAATGACTGTTTAAATTATATTGTTCTATGAATCCAAAGTCAGTTATTTTTAGATCAGGATTACTGTTAATCCCAGAAATCAAATTCAGCATTCAGAATATGATTTTTTTTTTCATTAGCCCCTATCTACAAACAGAAACATCATCCTCAACAAAATTTAGGAAAACAGATATACTGTAACTTGAATTCTTGGAAGTCAATTACATTGGAGAAGATACATTAACTTTCATGTCTTGCATCAGTGCATGTTGGGAAGATAACAGTTATAAACAGGGTTGTGAATAAAACTATAGAGCTTGGTACTGCAAGAGCAAGTAGGACATCTAAATGAATCAAATGGATATGATCTAAGAAATTCAGTCACAGGATACCTGATTCCAAGCCAAGTGACAAAAATCAGAAAGAAGGAAAAAAACAGGAATGGTGTGTTCTTATCAAAGTTTTCTCTTGTCTCAGAATGCAAAAAGCCACATGGTTTAACATTAGATAGTTAAGGCAAACATTAAACATTTTCATTTTAATACTAAAGAAAGGTAATGATTTTCTTATAGCTAGGCACATAGTTTACCTAGGCTCTTTTGAATTATTACTTAGCATGTAAACTAATACTAAGTGGGTCTCAAGTGATAGAAGTCTCCAAACTTTACACTACACCTTTCTCATTTTACACTACACCTTTGACTGTAAGTACCCCAAGGAGCATAACTTGTGTGTTACAGTTTTGCTATGGTATATAATCACAATGTTGATTATGCTGATGCTTTCTCATCAATGAAACCGTTCCACTACAAATTAAAACAGATTCAGAGGCACTAAAACAGAGAATAACATTCATCTACTATAAAACAGACTTAGAAAAATATTTCAGTGCTTGAGTTACCCTCATCATTAGATTTTTCACAAACCAGTAATGCTAACTTACCATTATACTTCCAAACAACTAGCCATTTGCCAATAACAACAGACACAAGATGAAGCAATGTTTTAAAAATTTAACACCCACCACTTAAAGCAAATTTGTCTTCTATAAGTAGTTCCTATGTGCTCTGAAAATGCATTTTATCTCTAATTTAAACAAAATTATTTTATCTCTTGCTCTGAGGCTTGACTAAGAAATATATATTTGGTGCAGAAAATTTAATGATCTTCTCAGACCAGAAGCCAACCTCTAGTCACAAGCCATGCAGGCAAGAGGTGGCAGTCCATTGATTTGGGGAAGCTTTCTAAGGCAAAGAAAGTGGGAGAGGAGTGGGATGTGGGGTGCAGTGGGAGAGGAGAGGCAGACGTTGGACAGCTCAAGCTCAACCACTCCTGCATGAGTTCTGCCAGGTTCACTGGTGTCCCCCTTTCATTGACCTGAACTCCCTTGACATGCTGCCATTGGTAGCACCTATCCAGGCTGATGAGGCTCAGGAGGTCATTCCACATCCCCCCTTGCCTTCTCACAGGGCACAGTAGGTAGACAGTTCTGCATTCACTATCTATTGAACACCAGGGGGAAATAAGACTTTTTTTTCCTATTGTAAGTTACACAAAACAATGCTGTTATCATGCTTTTCCCTCTGTTGCTGCTTCCTTTTCAGTCAGTGCTTTTATCTGTTTTGATAGTACAGCTAACTAGAAGAAAATCATATGGCTTGGCATTTTCCATTTCCCTAACTGAGCAGGTTGAGGATTTTTCTTTTCCCTGATTTTTATTGTTATTTTAAGAGGAGTTGTAGGCGGCAGGAACGCTTTTACTCCCATCAACTTCTTTCTGATTAAAGAGAGTTGAATAAGAAAACTAACAACATCCAGTAAAGAGGTTTTGTCTTTCCCTTTGAAGGTGTATTTCTACATACAAGAATAGGACCCAGTAATAAAAGTGTTATATTTTAGTTGCCCAAAACCTGCATGTAATACAGAATTTCTTCCATTCATCATCTTCCCTCTAGGAGGCTGAGGATAACTTGTTAACACCTAGCTTCAAGTTATCAACAGCAGCTATAATTATTCTAGTTTTACAGAGGTGGAAATAGAGATATTATTTGTTGTCATATAGGAGTGCTATAGAAGTGCTGGAAAAATAGCCACTAGTACAGAGGTGAATGTGAAGTTTAACTAATTTATCCCAAGATTATTATGTATACATAGCAAAAACCTCCTGGATGGTGCAAGGCTGCTGATATTGCTCTCTGTGCATGGATTCCTTTCTCACCAAAAGAGAGAGTACAGCAGCTATGGTTCACTTCTCTCCCCTCACCTGAGTCACCGGTGGATCAGGGGCAGCTCTTCTCAACTTAAAGTCTCTAGACTCTCCTGCTGCTGTACTTGAGACAGAGGAACTCTGGTGGCTCCCAAATTTTCTCTCACCTCGTGGTGAGTTACCTTCAGGCTTTAAACCAGGCAAGACAACTAGTAAAGCCTGCATAGCCTCCGTTTAGAGGAGGTTTGACTGTATGCATGCCCTTGATCATCTGCTCTGCTTCAACTCCTGTACATCCCACACATCATACAATACCTCAGTCTTGTAACAATACTGCCATAAGTTACTCTAGGTAATTTCCCCAAAATAACACTGAAGTAGTTATTTCATTCTTCTTTGTCCCCAGTTTCAACTCACATGCACTTCACATCTTCTAATTAGACTACAAACCTCTTACAGCCAAGACTATAACACCCTGTCCTCAGGAGGACTAAATCACAACCTTTATGAAATTCAGTCACAGAATTAAAAATTATTTCTACTACATACTACATAGGCAATGCTTAACACTTATTTCATCCGGTGCTGCTATCAATTGCACAGAAAGGTAAAACAGATCTGTAATCAGGGCAAATGAGCTTAGTATTCTCTAAAAATAGAAGGTTGACTCCTTCACCACTGAAGTTCTTAGAAAACCACATTGCAAACAGTATCATTGTTTATGATTGGTTTACAGACAAAAAAGCCCTAGCAAGCTTCAAAGATTCAACAGATTGCTTTAGAAGTTTTAATCTTTTTTTTAGGATTTTCTTCACATCTCAGTAGCACTGAAATATAGTTTCCACACTCAGTCTAACTCCAAAAACACCATAAATCTAAAGTAGACAAGTTTAAGCAGTGAAATTTGAAGACTAAAATCCACAGTTTCATAGCTAATTAAAAATAATCATAAACTCCATGAGTGCTTTAAGAAAATAACCGGATCACTGTTAGGAAACTATAAAAGGCACCGGTGAATCTCAGTATTTTAAGTGCTAGATTTGAGAGTTTGGCCTGTGGTATCCACCAATTCAGGGGAATAAAGTGAGAGGAATGCCTTCATTACCATTGCCTAGCTCACACAACACTACCTGGAAGGGGGAACCTGGAGCAGCACAGGAACTCCCAGCAGGTTCCCATAACAGATCACATAAATACACATTTTCCAGTCATTTCACTATTGGCACACCAAAGAATCGAACACTACTGGAAGCACCCCATTTACCTGGCTGTAGTTCTCACACGCTGACAATAAACCTGCAGTCAAATACCAGACCCCAAGGAGCTAAAAAAGCTTAAACACAGACATGCAGATACAGAGCACAGGAGTTCTCCTACCTTTTCCAAGTCTGATTTGCCATAACGTGCTGGTAAACAGCAGACAGACCCGTGCCTTCCCGAGTTCTGCTCAACACTGACTACAACACAGCGCTTCCTGTTTGACCTTCTTATCTTTCCTGCTGATTGCACAGCCTGGCTTGGATGTGGCAAGCACAAAAAGTTGTCTATTAACTGATACTGTTAATTCAAAACCTTTTCTTTTGAAAAAGAAACATTCAGGAGCACTCAGTTGAGCTACTAAGTTTATTATGAAAAGCAGAAAACACATCAAGTGTGCTGAAAGGTTCATTCACACAGTCCTGCTTTTCAAAGCAATAATTCATGCATTTTGCATTTGCAGCTAAAAGGCTCTACAAGACACATCCAGACCATTGTGCTAAGCAAGCATTGTTCAGACAGTGACAAATAGTCCTTCAGATAGACTACCTGGCTGTGATGCCCCTTTGCTTTCCTTCACAGAATTTCTTTCACAGATTTCTTGCTGTCATTCCAACTACAAGAAGCCCAATGAATTGTTTGACAATGAATTCACCCGGATTACACATGCACAACTCAAAATGTAAGACTTGCACATCTACCATGCATGATACAGCTGTGCAGCATTAAGAAGCTGTTTCAGGAGTTAAGCAACTCTGTTGTGGAGTACAAGCAGAGCATTTTATGTATCACAAGACTTCAGCACTGATACAGATGTCCCATCCCAAGTGACCCACAAATGCAAGGATGAAACTGAAAATACCTGCCTTATTTAAAATTTACTTGCTTTTTTCCTCCTTACTTTAAGATGTCTAATATTTTTTGCCTCCCCCACCATATGAAACATTTCATATATCATTAGTAAATTATGCTACTGTTCTTATTGGTAAGCACTGCATGCCATCAGTGTGGACTCTATTGCAGCAGGCATTATAAGATATCAGAAAAAATAAGCAGTGCTTGACTCAAACTGTACATCTTGTACATCTCTGGTTAGCAAAATCCCAACATTTGACATACCAGGCCACTGAGCACTTATGTGTGTGCACACACATTGACAGGGTTAACGCTGTCCTGAAATGCAACAGAGAGCCTGTGGGACTGGGAAGCACCTGCAAGAAGGTGGTTTGAGCTTACATTATCTCATGCAACACTGTTGCCCTCCTACAGCTCTTACTGGGGGAAGAAGAAAAAAAAAAACAAACAAAAACCCCAAACCCCTTCAGATACATTCAAGACCTTTGTTATTACTCCTGGTTATCTGTCTCAACAGATACCCACTTAGAAGTTGGTTTTATACTTTATAAATTAGAGATTAATTAAAAATTAGACTCTCATTTTACCTTATGTGATGTCCTATCACACAATGTTAAAATGAATTATAAATGCTACTTCACACTGATCAGCCAATCTGTTCCTGCAGTATGCTTGGGACCTCTCCATCTTTCCAGAAATTATGAACTTGAAAGGTATTCAAGTAATTGTGCAAGTCACAACTAACCAGTCATCCCACAGGGAATGTGATATTCCACTACAATACAGTACGCAAATCACATCACTTCAGGTTTTACTTAATGTAGTATTTATGCCAACAGCTTTTATTGACTAATTTCCTACAAGTTTCATAAGTGTCTAAATCTTTACATCACAATTTATTTGTACATTTAATTTTTGGTCACATTTTATAATCTCAGTTCTTTACTGATATTCTTCTTACCTATTCTTTTCATAGAATGGTTTGGAAGGTACCTCAAAGATTATCTAGTTCCAACCTCCCTGCCATGGGACACCCTCCACTAGACCAGGCTGGTCAAAGCCCCATCTAACCTGGCCTGATATCCCCAAAGTCTTCTCTTGTCCAGGAAGCCCAGCTCTCTCAGCCTGTGTCCATGGGAGAGGTGCTCCAGCCCTCTCATCCTCATGGCCCTTCTCTGGGTTTGCTTCAACAGCTCTGGGGACCCCAGAGCTGGACACATGTTTAATGTTTATTTAAGGCAGCATTAAAAAAATTTTAAAAGATCATCTAACCCTATATTTTTCAGAATGAATACCAGTCTTCCATTCTCTATTTCTATGATCCATTCACTGTAGAATCTACCATTGATTAGCAAGTCCCTAAACCCCCAAGAAATGCAAATAATTTTATTCTAGAGAAATTAGTAGAAACACTACTTAAAGGAAACAAGTAACAACAAGTAGCACTCCAGGCTCCTCAGCTCCCTTTCCAATACCTGCTTCATCGGCTCTTCCCTATGATTTTACTCTAAACCATATTTCATGACACCACACACAGTACTTTCATTCCTGGGGGTGTCTAGGGGAAACAAGGAAAAGGAAGTTTTCTGTTTCACGGTAATGACATCAAAAGGTGGCCCTGAACTTCCTGTTGTCTTATTAAATTGCATTACAGAAGTGTAAGAGAATAACCTTATTGAAGGTGGGAACACCTGCTCTCATGAAGAAACTCCAGAGACCAATATGTTGTAGCAAACAGGAAAAGCACAAAGGCAGCACAGAGTAGCTTCCGCATTAGTAATTGCGCCCCTTATACTACATTTTAATCACCAGAAATCGTGCTAAATCTTCAGGTTTCTTTATGCTAAAATTAGGCTTGAGAATACTTCTTTAGCTATAAAAATGACGTGAAGACTTGATGGCCCTGTTTGTGTTTGGTTGTGCCTGATCTTTCAGGATTATTAAAAGAAGTTGCCAGGAGATGAAGGAGGATGTTGCATGTTGAAATAAGATGCTTCCTCTAATTGTCTCTCTTCTAGCTTTGCTTTTCATCATCCCGTTTGTCTGCCTTCTGCAGCTGCATGCTTGTCTGACCGCTTTTCCCTATGGTGGCTTGTTTTAGGAAAACCAACACACATTAACACTGGAGTCAAGTCATACCTGCCAATACAACTATTACTCCATCGCAGTTTGGGACTTACCTGTGAAGGAATTGTCTTCCACCAAAGGGACCAACTTTAACATGTAAGCACATCGATGTGTAGCTCATTTGAGTCTTTACTAACAAATGCCAGATTTAGGCAAGAATAGGTGTTCTTACTCACTTTTATTAAATTCCTGCTTGATACCTTCCAACTCAGCTCCATTAAACGTTACAGAGCTTATTTCCCCTGCTGAACGTTATCATTAAAACATTTTCTTTGTTTCATGTTTTGCTGAAGTTAGCATTTCTCACTATTTACAACAAATTTTGAAATCATACAAGAAACTGCTTTCATGGCTAGACTAACCTCTATTGGTTCCTCTTTCATCCCATGACCAAGGAACATACACTTAAAAAAATAAATTGTGAAATACAAACTTAACAGAGAAATACCAACAAAGCTCCTAGATGTGAAAGCTTGATATCTTGAAGTGTGAATTCACAGCAGCAACCATTTACTTGGCAAACTTACTTAAATAATTACATTAACGTTAGCAGGATTTGCAGCATGGATGGATGTTAGTTGCATTATATTCACACTAGCCTTACACAACTGAGACAAAAATAGGTTTAGCCCTGCACTTCCTTTTAATTAGTGTGTTATCTCTCCACAATAACTACACAAAGAGTTAGTTAAAGAGTTAAAGTCTTTTCTTGCAGAGTCCTGTCATCTTTTACATCTGCCTGGTTGGAACCCAGATAGCTTTACTTCCCCAGGTCATGAAAAAACCACCACCCCAGCCCTACAGTCTGGTTCAGAAAGGAAAAACAAAAAACACGAAAAGAAAAATATACTCCCATCCATCTGTACGGAAATGCTGTCGCCTTGTAGTCTGCAGGAAAATGCTGAATCAAAACATCCAGCTGTTACACTGCTTAAACTCTTCCTAAGCCGTTTACACAGCTCACTAAATAATAGCTATGCTTACTAACAATTACCAAATGTTAATAATAGATGTTACTGAGCTTGTTATTCCTCAGGACAAGGCACAGCAGGATACACCCCTGACAGAGCTTACTCCTGAGTTCAGCAGCTCCCAAGAAACACTGTTAATCACTTAAGGATATTTCTGGCTATGGACAAAATATCCAACATGCTCCTACCAAGGAAACAGTCTGGGCTCATACCCAAATCCCAACAGACAAGAAGGTTACGACAGGATTCCCTGTTTTGTCTCAGCCATGACACAGACCAGAGGTCTCCATGTATTAGGGACAGAAAAAACTAGGAGCTCAGAAGAAAAATTAATAATTAGCACTTACTAGTTAGAAGGTGAATTATTTCCCTTTCCTCTCTAGGTCAGCAAGATTTATTTTCTGACCCACAGAAATAATACCCTCCCTCAATTAGGCACCTACTTTGGAGTCACACATGGCATGAGCAGCTTTTCCTTCTCCCAGACGCCAAACCACAACCAAGAACCTCTATTTACAAACTACAGTATAGGGAATGAGCTTTCCCTATTTTCAATTCTGAAAGTGAAATTGATTTCCTTGTGTCTTCCCTTACCTACTGATATTAATAAAAAAAATCTAACAACATCTGACAAAACCTTACTAATTAAGGTAGCACATATTGATAGGGAAGGTGCAATACTGTTCTACAAACCTCCAACTAATAAAAAATATCTATATTCAATTCAAGTCATACCTAAATCCATAGAAACCTACTTGAATGAATAAACAAATAAACCCAAACCCCCTGCCTTGTTTTGTTTTTTTATTTTATTTTTGCAAAAAACAGGCTAAAACTCACCTCTTACATCACTGCACACAGCTTAGAGGAATCTGGGTACTTCCTTTTATAACCAGGTGAATTGATTTTTCATCAAAGATCAATTTGCCAGCTGTTTGAAGTTTGCAAGTAAAAATGAGAATTTATTCTTAAGGAAAGATTTTTTAACTTCTTATGGATATCCAGGAAATACTTAAGTAATGGTATATTGATTAGAGATTTTTTTGTTTGTTTGAATTAATTTTGTGTCTGTTTTCCTCCTGAGAAATCTTTTGTTTTCCCTGTTAGGCATTCAAAAAGGGACTAATAAAGGAAGTTTTTCTGAGTGAGATTTCTGTCACAGTTTTACTGCTAGCTTTGAAAGCAGAGAAAACTCTGTTAGTGTATCTGAAACTGCTTGTTGTGAGGACTGGAGTATAAAGTCATGGCTCCATGATTTTAGAAAAGAAGGAGCAGCAGCAATGATTATTGAACTCTGCTTCAACTCCTCTTTTCTAAGGATTTGCATAAATGTATACTATTTGAAATATATTTTTATTTCTATATGCATATGCATGATTTTTTTTTTGTTACTATGTGCTAAAGCACTTCTGGGGTGGATAAAAAGACTTTCAACAGAAAAGCACGTACAATCCTTAGCTGTACATTCAAAGAGTTAATTTGCAGTACTGAAATTTTACCCATCTGCTTGGTGATTCTGCTTAGTGCTAGAAAGTGCAGGCGAGAGAACTTTATTTATGGGAGCTTGAATATGCATGGAATACAGATATCTCCTGAACTAGTTTTGGTATTAAGAAAGTTCTTACTCACGTAGCCATCCAAAGTGGAGCAAATACATTTCCATATGAGCTCAGTGGAAACAAGGACTCACTTTTTCCTCTACTGATGTTCTGTGACAGGACATATCCAAAAGAATATCTGGAGGACCAAAAATGATGAGAGAGCCACCAGGCTAGAAACTATCCTAGAGCTGCTATTGACCATCCTGTAACCTCTGTGCCATTCCTGAGGTGCAACACAGCTTTGCATCAGTAGCTTCCATCTGAAATGGAACGAAAGTCGATGGTAGGCATGTCACATGAGGATCCTTGCTTTGATCAAGGTAGCAGAAAATACTATCTTCCTATGATTCTGGGTTAATATCTCCAGCCACCAAAATTTATATATTATAGAAAATCCTATATGGATAATTTTGACTTCAATACATAACTGCAAATGTCTGCATCTGGGTAAAGCTAGGAAAGCCACTGGGGTTTCTCCAAATTACTGCTGCCCTCTAGTTGAGACCTGAAGAAGAGCTCATGTGTACAAAATGGTGCCCATTTTCTGCAGCTGTATCTGTAGATCAAAATTACAATTTCTAGTAACATCTTTCCTCTTATGTGGACCACTTGGCCACAGACATCGTGACCAAGTATATGTGAATATGGGAAGAAACATAACAAGCACAACACTTTCCTCTTCTTAAGTATCCAGCCTTGACATGCTTGATCATATATTCCTTAGAAGAAATATAAAGTTTATGACAGGTATAGTGCAAACAACAATCTTGAGAAATATGAGGAAAGATTTTCTATTTCATGAAAAAGATCTGAGGCTCAGTGGAACTTTTGTCAATATAGATCTGAAAATTGTCAAAACTTGAGATGCTTCCAGTAAAAAGGTTGGCCTTTGAGCCATCTCACAATTCCATTTATGGACTTTTGAATAAGTGAAATATTCTTTCATTTGCCATCACAGAAAATAATGATGTTAAAATGTGATTGTGTAGGAGCATGCTATAAAAAAATTCTCAATACATTTAAGCGTATGCAATGAAAAGAAAAAAGGAATAAGCATTAACACACTCTAGGCTCAAAGTATGTGTTCAAACAATTTGTTATATTAATGTTTTTCTCATGTCTGTTTCTGTTCCTCCTTATTTTCCAGTTGACATCTATGCATATATTATCCACGAACCACACCTAAACCCTCTAAGTTATAGAACCATAGATGATGCTACGTGAGAATTTTATTGCCCAGGAAGAGCCTAAATTCTTCCAGCATGATACTGTATCATTTATTTTCATTTACATATGAACAGCATTAGAGATGAAATTTAGGATAAGCAGAAGGAAAACACTGTACGTCAGAGCATGCTGCAAAACAGGGTTAAACTGACTCAGGGCCAATGGACTGTAATATCATCTGCTTGAAATGAGAAGATGTAGCTTCACATAAAGAGCAATTTTCCAACGATTCACATTTGTAGGAGATGACAATATGCTTAATAAGCACTAACCTCTCTGCAACAGGCACAAAAGGGACAGTATTATAGTTCTCACTTGTTTACTACAGAAAGCAGAACATTATTTACATGTTTACAGTCAGGAGTACAGCTATCACTGGCTACACAGACTGTGTAACATTGCACTGAAATCCTTGCAAGCTTCATCTGCTGTTCTCAAATGAAAATTAAAATTTTGCCAATGTTTTTGTGAGTGTAGTGACTTTCATATTATTCATGCTTTCTCTTGGCTTTTCCCCAAACCTTCCTTTGCATTTGAATTTCTACACATTTCATTGGTGTAACCTGGGCGTTTGTCATTCTCGTATATCAAATATATATTTATGCTAATCATTACCTGATAAACTTACTGTCATACACAGCAGTCTGCAATATTAAAATTTCGTGGTTCTGACCAACTTCCCAAAAGCTGACTGCTGACATGAGAGAACAGTCCTTGATTGTCTCACTGTAACAAAGATTTCTTTCATCCTCAGACATTGTTCCCTTTGATGTTATTTCATTCTTCCTGTTTTCAAAGTTTGCCTGAGAGTTTTATTTGACCTGCTGATCATAATGTTTTTATGTTTGCAATGAGTATTTGATGTCAAAGTTATAATTGCTGATGCAATATTTATACTCTGCCTGTCTTGTGAGAGGAGCTTTGCATAAAAGTTTTTAGATACATCTTGATAGTTCAGTGCAGACAACTTGGTATAGTGCTATGTTATAATTTCATTACAGCTGCTTCATTTTTATAAACATGTACTTCTGGCTGTGATGGTGGGCTTCCCTGTCATCCCAAACTGACACTTGCCTGTAACCCTGCTTGAGTGATAACCACCAGTGGCAGTCGTGATGGATGCAAGTGGTCTTGATGGATGCATCTGGTTGTGATGGATGAAACTGGTTGTGATGGATGCATCTGTTCATAAGGGCTCCATCCAGCCCAAAGTGGATGCAGGGGAGGCAGATAACAACACAATAGCCAAGGGCTGTTTTATGGCAGTGTGCCCACCTAACCACTGTGCTGGTCAACATGAGAGAAGAAACTAACATCTGTGGTCAGTATGCAAATATGAGTCAAATGAGTCAATCATCTTATTCCATAAATAGTGAGCAGCCCAAGAGCCCTTTGAGCTCTCCTGCATGGCAGTGGGCTGCACATCAGGATATCCCCTTGAGTAGGGGCACCTCACAAGGTTCCTCAAGGATGAGAGATTCCTTGATGCAACAGACCCTTGGTGAGTGACTAATGGCATGCTCACTTTGAAAAATTAGCTAAGCGTATATATTTTATTTACTAGCCATGTTGCATCAAAACAAACATAGAAAGGTTTTACAGAGGTAACTGCTATTGCAAGCACTAACAGGTTACAAAAACAAGCAAGACTTACTTTGGCAGCTGTCCCAGAAGTAGTAATTCCCTAACATGGTAGATATAATGCAAAAAAAGAAAAAGAAAAAGAAAAAGAAAAAGAAAAAGAAAAAGAAAAAGAAAAAGAAAAAGAAAAAGAAAAAGAAAAAGAAAAAGAAAAAAGGCATAATTTAGATTTGGGATTATACATAAAATTAGACTAGTTTGGGTCTTGTTACAGGACTATAGCCCAGGCAAAGAAATATAGCCCTGAATTCCGGAGATACATATGACTGGGGGAAAAAAGAAAAAAAAAAAGAAGAAAAAAATATTTTTTTTTAATATACAGCTTTTTAGGAAAGTTTCTTCACACAGAAGATTAAAAAAGCCAAAAAGACGGTCTTGGCAGCGTGTCATGCCAGGTTCTTAGTCTTCTGGGATGAAAAAGAACTACTATTTTTGAAGTAATAAAATCACAAATTTATGGAACACATTTGAGGGATAATTTGTCATTTAAAACATAAGGAATTCAAAATATATTACTATAAATTGTAAGGTTACTTTTTGCCTATCCAAATGTGCAATAATTGTCGAAAGAGAGCATCTTGGCGTTAATGTGAGCTGAAAAATTAGATTGCAGATTAAAAAGTAAAGAAATAACAAAGTTTCTTAGGAGCTTAACCTCAGTTTTTGGGACTACCTAACAGAATTTAAAGGCATGAAATACAGATATGCAAAGCAGGATTAACAAAGGAAATAATATTTATGTAGGTTTATTGTATTTTTTAATGGGATTTCAATTTAAGATATTTTTAGAAGGATTTGAACAAAAAAAATTAGAATAATTGGCACAAACCTACTAATTGTTTAAGTTTTGCTCCAGGATACTATTTAACCCAACTATCTTGTTACTATGTCAGCTTTGAAAATGAAACCAAAGGTCAACTTCTTTCCTTTCATCAGCTTAGAGAACTACTTGAATTTGTGGTTTTCTATATTCTGGATTGGCGTGTAAATCACTTTCCGGCAACTGGCTGGATGATGAGTTTTCACAAGGTTTTTCGGTTTTGGGTTTTTTTTTTTCTGAAGAGAAAAAGGTTCTGCTTCATTTCCAGTGCAAAAGTTCTAGTTCCTCTCCCTCTTGATGAATCCTCTATCACTAAGATACTTTTAAAATATGAACACTTTTATACTCAATTGGCAATGACCTAAAAAGCTTTGCAGACAGTCAATCAAAGAAAAGTAGTAATTTTATTCTGCTGGAAGCCCATAGCATCCCCATTGTTGGCAAGTTCAGAAATATTAGAAAAAATCTTTTGTGCTTGCTTCAACTGGACTTCTTCAAGAAAAGCACCAAATAAAAATATTGTAGACAAATTTGATGTGAAACTGAATTACAAAATACCGGTGTTATGACGTGAATATACTCCAATTGAATCATCTTAATTTTCAAGACAATAAAGAAAAATAAAAAGGAAAAAATTTAACATGATTAACTTCACTTGGATACACAGGGGAAGAATACTCCAAATTTTCAGAAGCTTAAGCTTTACCAGCTTCTTCAACCATATACATTTTCTCAGTCCATAACTCTGCAGTGTACCTAACATCTGGAAATGCACTGTCAAGTGTAATTCTAATATCTGTTAATGAATAATTGTTCTGTTTTAAATTATTTACTCCTTTTACCTTCACATGAAGCTGTACATAATTCCAAGTTAATCATTCCAGGAAACCACAGAATTTAGGCAGAGCTTTCCTTACAGTAAGAACATGTCTATTCCCATCTGTTTTCCTGGATGTAGAGAAAAAGGGATGTGGGATATATACCCTTACTTGTTGAGGATGCATTTCTGATAACAAGGATGGTTCACAGTTCATCAGATAGAGAAAATTTTATTTTCCCCAATAATCTAATAATAGAGCAATTTGCTCTAATCTAATAGAGCAAAGTACATGAATGTACTTAAGAGACAGTTTAAATACACAGGGACAGAAGATCTCTTCTAGACAATAGACTTCAAAAGTGGTGATTGATCTTTTGAGGTCCCTTCCAACTCCTAACATTTTGTGATTCTGTGATTACTCCCTGGTTCATTGGTGGGAGCCATGGTGGCAGATTATGGATTTTTCACTGGGTCGTGGGGTCTCCCAGTTAAGTTTCTGACACTTGGCATTGTGCTAAACAAGAGGAATGTTGAAGTCCCTGGCCTGTTTCTCACAGTGTTCCCTAAAGTCTGATGCCATTTGCAACTTGGAGCATTTGTGAAGTAACCTTAGCCTTTCAGCTCTTTCCATGACTGACAGAACTTCCCAAATGCTCTTATAGACAAAAGTTTTCAATGCAATAAACAAGCACTTCGGTGCACAGTCTTGTCCTTCACTGCTGCTCAGTAGAAGTGTCAAACTGTCTTCCAGTAGAAAATACAAACCAAATGATGCACAGCATAATTTCTCATCAGCCAAACCAATGCTCAACTGGTTCCTAAGCTGCCTCACCTCCCATCCTGCCCTCAGGTACATATGGAGCATGATACCATATGGTATGGAATAGCCCTTTGTCCAGTCTGGGTCACCTGTCCTGGTTGTGTCCCCTCTCATCTTATTGCCCCGCCCTCCTCCCC